>PVJH01011262.1:0-69636 GCA_004026705.1 Nesogale talazaci | reverse complement strand
TACAAAGGCAAACAAAGTAGAAGAAATGATGGTACCCAGCTAACAAATGATTGAATGCCTGGAATCTCAAAGACTTGAAGATAATCGAGTCACCATTCAGCGCAGAAACAGCAAAGTCCACATGCAGGAAGCACACCAGCATGCGTGATCAAGAGGGGCCGAAGGGAGCAGATATCGAGCACCAAAGAACAAGAATCACGTCATTACATAGGAGGGGGAGAGCAGGGTGGGGGCCTAAGGCCCACTGGTGGGTAATTGGTCACCCTTTTACAGGGGAGACACGGGGGGGAGACAGACTAGTCGGGGGGCAGCCAGGCAGTGATGATGCATACAAGTTTCCTCTGATTCCTGAAGCCTTCCTCCCCGTCCCCCAACCATCATGGTCCCAACTCTACCTTGCAAATCCAGATGGACTGGAGAAGTCACTGGCATAGAGGGGAGGAGGAGATATGGGGAAACCAGGATGGATGGGCCCCTTCGGGCCAATGGTTAGAGTGGAAATACTGGAAGGGTGGAGGGAAGGGGGGTTAGAAAGACGGAACCAACAGCAAGGATATATACACAAGCTCTTATTTGAAGGATGGGCATCAAAGGAGTGGGTTGGGGGAGAGGTCGGGCAGTGTACGATATGACAAAACAATAACAATGTATAAACTATTGAGGGTTGGAGGGGAGGAGAGGCCAGGGGAAGAGGGGAAGGAATGGATAAGCCGATACTAGGGGCTAAAGGGAAAAAGGTGGACGATTGGAGAACAATAATAGAAGTGGACATGTGAGGGTGCTTGACGAGTATGCTTATTTATATATTGTGAGAAACGATGTATGAGCCCCTAATAAAATGATTGAAAAAAAAAAGATTATGAAATGTAAGAAGACCTAAGGAAATGGAATTTGGAGGAGAAATTTAAGCAATGAACAACTATCACTTGATTAAGACCGTTGATTTTGAAATAAAATTTAGTTTGAATTCTAGCTATACAATTTACTACTTATGTGATCTTGAGAAAGTTACTTAACATCTCCGAGATTACAGCCTGATTTATATAGAGAGACAAGTAAAGTTTCCTGCCCAAGGTTTTTGAAGAGTAAATTAAATGAGTCAATGTATATAAAGTACTTTCTGTTGTGCAGAGTAGACTGGCTAGTAGAAGGTACTTTTTTGTTGTTTTGTTGTTATTTATTATTGTTGGTGATGTGAATTTCACTTGTGGTTCATTTTATTTGAAAATTTGCCACTTTAAAAAAATCTGCTAACAATTAAAATTTGTTAACATACTAAATTTGGAGCTCAGGAGATAAGTATGGTTAGACATCAGCAAAGGATTCACTGAGATGTTTGGAGTTGTGCAAATTATTTATTGACAGTGTATTATAGCCCTCCAGCAAAAGCCACATTTGCTGCCATCAAGTCAATGTCTTTAGAACAGAGTAGAACTGCCCTGTGGGTTTCTGAAACCATAACTCTTTGGTTGTGCGGAGAAAAGCTTGCCTTTCTCCCAAGAAGCAGCTGGTGGTTTCAAACTGCTGATCTTGGGGATTGCAGCCCAATGTGTAACCACTGCTCCACTAGCATCCCTGAATATAGCAATAAAAGGGGCAAATCACTACCTAAACAGTAAGCATGTATTAAAACTTAAGTGAAGGAAAGACAAAACCCCAAAACTAGATATATATGTGTTATATACACACACACACACACACACACACAAAAGAAAGCTTGGGGTGGAGGGCCACTGAGAGGAAGACTGAAAATCAATCCCAAAAGACTGCTGATATGTAGTTGATGCAGAGAAAACAGAGAAATAGCTAAGAGAATAATATGTACTTCAAGGGCTATTCATCAAGTCAAATATTTTCATCTATAGTCCATTAAAAGTTATTTAAGCTGTTAGGTCGTGGGAGATCGCTGAAATAACCATTGGACTGGGCAAGATGGAAGTCTTAATGATCTTTGAGAGATGAAACATGGTTGTAGTAAAGTGACCAGATTTTAAGCAGGATACCATTGACTGGGGTGGGGGTGGGGGGCTCTTGATTAAAATTTGGTCTCTATGGAGGAACAAAAATGTTCATAGAACACAAAAATAGTATTATAATATATTTAATTTTAAAACGCCCCGGGACAAGTTGGTAAAAAGTGGGACGTCTGGTCACCTTATGTCGTAGATCTTCCTGGGCAGAGAAGTAACGGCCTGGGAGTAAAGTCCAGGCCAGGATTCTAATAGTGAATACTACGAAAATTTGGTTGTGTAGAAGAGAGATGAAAGTTAAAAGGGGGGAAAGAGTTTAGGTTTTTTTGTTTCGGAAAGAAAGAAACTAAAGCATGTTTGGAGGCTGAGGGAGAGGAACAGGTTGTGGTATGAGACAAGTGGAATGGGATCCAGTGCACAGGTGGAAGCTGCACCTTTGAGAGGAGCAGCGGTTCTTTGTGGAAGAGGAGGAAAGGGCATTGACAAGTTTGAGGCAAGGAAGTTGGAGGGGGGAAAGGAGCAAATTCAAGTCTAAGAGTCCCTTAGTAACTATCTCCGTGAGGAAATTGTGAATTTACTGAGACAATGAGAATAGACTGAGCCTTTTTCTACTGCTAAGTGAATAAAAATAGACTTAAATGAGAAATGATTTATTATCTTCTTTGAAAACACATTATAACATATACCAATGCTTCTCAACGAGAGATAATCTGTCCCCCTTCACCCATGAAGACATTTGGAAATGTCTGGAAATGTGTCACTGTCACAGTGTTGGTGGGAAGGAGGTTGGATTGCATCTAGTATGTAGCTGGAGGTCAGGGATGTTGCTGCATAGCACATCCTCCAATGGACAGGCTAGTCCCCCACCCCAGACAATGCTATGCTCCTAGTGTCAGGAGCAGGATTATGATTATGATCAAACATATACAATATGTTTGATAGAAGGGCATAGAATATTGGTTCAGGGTCTTCTGACAAGGTACGTTTTTGGTAGAGCATGACTCATAACTGTGCAACCCCTTGGACTGTCCCTGGTATGGTGACTTCATCAAGGACCTGCCCAGGTAAATTCCAAGAGACTGACTTTTGGCTCGAGAGGGATAGAGGTAATCCACTTTTCAAGGCGCTGTTGTCTGAGGACAGGATTATCTACTTCATTGGTTAATAATGAAAACGAATCCAATGGAGGCTTAATTTGTGTGGGGATTCAAGTGGATTTGGGGCTGTCACTGCCATCCATAGACTTTTGCAAATGGGATGCTCAAAATTTAAACTCATACTGTGTGTGTGTGTGTGTGTGTGTGTGTGTGTGTGTGTGTGTCTTTCAAAACAACTGTTGATACTCTGAAAAATACATTTAGGAAAAAGTTGCATTTTAATCTCATGGCTGACAGATATTTTGTCCCTGTTCGTAAACCCCCCCCCCCCCCACCGTATTTCTGGTGTCTGCCTTTTAATGCTTTGAACATTTTGTTTTGTTGAGGTTTATGAATTTTAAATTAATTGTGTACTAGAGTTTAAATTCAGAGCACCCTGAACATCTTGCAGAAGGCTAACGATGACAATGAAAACCCAAAATGTACTTCCAGGGGCCCCACAAAGATTAAGCCTCAGTTGAATTCCTTCTTCTCACTAACTAAGGATGTAGTAGGGTTGCCTTCACGTGGGGTGCCTCTCTCCGAGCAGCCCAGGGCAGGGCAGTCTCTCCAGGGGCTTGCCTGGGAGTGTTCTTGATGGAAAGTAGTGGAGATTGCAAAGTAAGTCATCAGTTATGCCCCAGCTGCCTTGATTGAAAGGCCCTGGACCAATTTTGTAAAATCTCCCATCTAACATAATGTTTGTGTGCCATTCATGGCCCTGTTCCTGTTTCTTTAGTCCCACTTGTAACTATGATGTATTCATCTGCTACCAATTATGAATTTGTGAGTTTCCTTTGCTAACTAAAGCCCTGACTGTGAATCCTCAGTTGCTATTCTGACCTCCCTCATCCATATGATGCATCTGTGTCTTTGTGTTCTCCTTGTCTCTTTTAGGACTTAATAAATAGTCTCCTTATATTTGAGGTTGGGGGTCTCTTTTTTTAACCTAAAACATTATCATACGTACTTTGAATAATTTATTTACAGTCTAGCACTTACTGTGTTTAAAGGTAAGTCCCAGGAGACAGTAATGGGCACAGAGTGACATCTTCCAAATTTCTGATTGCAGTTTCACCTTTCTGCTGACTCAGAATTTCAGCTACTACACATGTCTGCTGATTTGCCCAATAGTATCTCAGACTTAACATCCAAAATTTAACTCCTGAATGTTCCTTCAGATCTATTGAACCTGCAGTTTTCCTTATCTCAATCAGTGACTCTCCCAGTTTTCTGCTTGCTCAGACCAAAGAGCACTTTTTCTCGGTTTTTTTTTTTTTTTGAGATCATTTTATTGGGGGCTTGTGTAACTCATATCACAATCCATACATGCATCCACTGTGTCAAGCACATTTGTACATTTGTTGCCCTCATCGTTCTCAAAACATTTACTTTCTACTTGAGCCCTTGGTATCAACTCCTCATTTTTCCCCTCCCTGCCACTCCCCTCCCTTGATAATTTCTAAATTATTATTACTTTGTCATATCTTACACTGTCTAACATCTCCCTTTTTCCCCTAGTTAGGAGTTTATATGTAGAACCTTGTAATCGATTCCGCCATTTTTCTCATTTCTTACATTCAATCCATCAGTAAATCCTGGCTCTAACTCTAGAAATTGTTCTGAATTTTGTTGTTGTTGTTGTTTTTGGGCATCACTGCCCTCAGGTGGTGGGAGTAGGAGACCCAGCCTTTGCTTCGTGGAGCTGGAATCGAACCTCCATCCCAGTGGGCCGCAGTCCCGCGCACAACCACTACGCCACCGGGGCTCTGCCCCAAAATTGTTCTGAATTTAACTATTTCTCATTGTCTGCCCTGCCCCCACACTGATTCAAGCAACCATGAAGATTTTGAGTAGATTGTCATCTGTAGCTGGTCTCCTTGCTTCTGTCCTCCTTCCACACAGTAGCCAGTGTGACCCTTTTAAAACGTAAATCTCATCTTGTCACTCTTCTGTTCCA
Organism: Nesogale talazaci; assembly: GCA_004026705.1. Lineage (NCBI taxonomy): Eukaryota > Metazoa > Chordata > Mammalia > Afrosoricida > Tenrecidae > Nesogale > Nesogale talazaci. The sequence goes on along the minus strand of PVJH01011262.1, from coordinate 64,570 downwards.
AACACTCCAGTGGCTTCTCATTTCTCTCACTTACCCTTTAGTAGCCTGCTCAACGCAACAAGAACTGGCTATCCCATTAGCCAGAGCTCGTCCTCATCAACCCTTGATTTGCTCCACTTCAGTCACACTTGACCTCCCTGTTTTTCCTTCCTCACACCAGGCAGCTGCCAACTCAGGGCCTGTGGACGTGTTCTTTTCCCTGTCTGAAGGAATCTTATACCAGATTGTCTGCCTGACCTGTTCTCTCACCTCTTTTCAGTCTTTGCTTAGAAGCCATCCTCTCGGCATGGTCTGTTTTGATCAGTCTGTACTTAGTTACAGCTCCTCACCCTTTATTTCCCCAGAGCACTTAATGCCTTCTGATACTCAGGTATAGTTCATCTACGTACTTGTATAGTTTGTCTCCCCCACACCCCCAGGTAAACTTCATGAGGCCAGTAATATCTTATGTGTTTTAGTCATTATTGTACTACAGGTAGAATACTAACCAGCACATACTAGGTCTTTAACAAATGTTGGTTAAAAGAATGAATAATATTTAAGAACAAAGACACTAGATCTTGACTTGAGTCTTGATAACACTTAGTAACCTTAGTCATGTCATGTGTACCCAAATAGCCTATTTGCTCATCTGTAAAATGGTGATTGTTGCTATCTTTTGCTGAGTTGGCCCCTGACTTGAGTGTAGCTTGGAATCTTCCCTCAATACTCCTGATGATGGTTCTTAATATGCAACCTCTTGAAGTGAATTTATGTAAAGCTCTTAGCTAAGATTCTGGCACATAGTAAACAGTTAACAAAAGGAAGTTATTATTACTGCTTTCCCCCTTTAAAATGTGAACTTCTGGATCTCCTTCTGATAAATATGTTAGAATTGGAGGGTAAAAGACCATGTCAATCATCAAGACAAGCTACTTTTTATACATCTATTGAATGCTCTGGAATATGTACTTTAAAACTCATAATGTGCAATCACCAACATGCAGCCAAGGAATGTGCTGATGGCTTTTTAGAACTTCAAAAAGACCAGCAGTGACTAGTTTTAAACTGTGGGTATTCTGACAGATGAGGAGTTATAAAATACATAAGTGAAAAAAAATACATCTATTACTAATAAAAACTCAGCAGCCCTTACTGATAGGCATTTAATTTCTCCACATTTATTACCTCAAAAATTTGGATTATTCAATTGAGTCAGAACCTAAGTCAAGGTGCCCGTGAATGATTTTTATATATTTTGGACAAGGAAAAAAATGTGTATTTGTCTTTGTTAGAAGAGAGAAAAATGCAACTATTTTCATAATAAAATTCTATAGAAATTACATCATGGTTGATTTGAATGGCTACACATATATTTCCTACAAGTTCTCCCAGAATTTAATATATTCTTTAAGGATGCCAATAATATATCTAGTAGTAGCAGAAGTAACCTTTAAGGAACTATAACCACTTCTCTGCATCTTAACAAAATCCTCTACAAATGAATTGTCTAAAAAGGGGCTGAGCCCCGGTGGCATAGTGGTTGTGTGCAGGACTGGGGCCCACTGGGACGGAGGTTCAAATCCAGCAGCAAGGCTGGGCCTCCTACTCCCACCACCAGAGGGCAGTGATGCCCCCAAAACAAAAAACAAAAAAATTGTCTAAAAATACTTGTATCAAATGCAATATTGTACACATTGACTTAGGGCAATGGTACTTTGATTTCACCAGCCAAGAATTAATGGAAACAAGAGGGAGAATTTTGATACTGTAGATTCACTTGCTGATTAAGGGATAAGGACACAATATACACAAACCCAGGAATTATCTCCTTTCTCCTAAATAGCAACAACAAAATCCTCAGATCTTTAGTAGTAGACGATGTAATTGCTGTTGACATAATACCTATTACCTCAGACAGACTGAGCGTTTAATAACTAGATTGGAGAATTCCCTTTGCAGTACACAAATAGGAAAAATACCACCTTGAAGTTCTCTGCCACATCTGACCTCCTCCTCCCTTTTGCTCATTCACCAAGCAGCAGGATTGCATCTCTGCGGTGCCTTTTTTTGTTGTTGTGCTTAGGTGCCGTCAAATCCTCCAAATCATAGCAGCCTTGTGCACAACAGAACAAAGCACTGCCTGATCCTTTGCTAGCCTGACAATAACATTTGTTGCAGTCACTGTGTCAGTCCATCTTGTTGAGTCTTCCTTTTTGTTTGACCCTGTACTTTATCAAGCATGATGTTCTTTTTCAAGGACTGTTCTTTCTTGATAACATGTCCAAAGTTGATGAGTTGAAGTCTCCCCATCCTCTCTTCTATGCAACATTTTGGGTGTACTTCTTCCAAGACAGATGTGTTTGTCCTTTGATCTATGGTGCTTTCAGTATTCATTGCCAACAGTATGATTCAAATGTGGTCTTATTTTTTTTTGGTGTGGGCATCACTGCCCCCTGGTGGGAGTAGAAGGCTCAACCTTGCTCCTGGAGAGCTGTTGCTGGGTTTGAACCCTGTGGGTTGCAGTCTCGCACACAACCACTATGCCACTGGGGCTCAGCCCCTTCCTTATTCTTTGATTAGCTTTCACATGCATATGAGCTGATAGAAACCCTTGCTTGGATCAGGCATACCTTAGTGTTCATAGTGATCTTTGCTCCTTATCATTTCAAATAGCTTGTGTGAAGCACATTTGCCCAATGCCATATGTCGTTTGATATATTGACTATTACCTTCATAAGCATTGACTGTGGACCCAAGCTAGATGAAATCCTTGGCAACATCAGTCCTTCCTCCGTTTATCATGATGTTTTCTATTGGTATGCCTGTGAGTATTTTAGTTTTCTTTACAATGAGTTATAATCCATACTGAAGATTGTAGTCTTTGATCTTCAGATGCAAATGCTTCAAGTCCTTTAGACCTTCTGCACATTGCGGGTTGTTGAGCTTGCCTCCAATCCAGATGCATATCCATATTCTTTATATAGTTCAGTTTATCAGATTGCTCATTGTGCAAATTGAGTAAGTATGGTGAAAGTATACCATTCCTTTCATGGTTTTTTTTCCTTTCATGATCTTTGAGACATGTAGTTTCCTTTGTTCAAAGGACTGTTTCTTGGTTTATGTTCAGGCTCTTCATGAACATAATTGTTCTGGAATCCTTGTTCTTTTTAAATTTTGCTTAATTTGTTTTGATTGACACAGTCCAGTGCTTTTGCATAGTCAATGAGATACAAGTAAACATCTTATATTTTCTGCTTTCAGTCATGCTACACCTACAGTATCATTGCTATCTAATCTCCCAAATCCTCTTCCGAATTGTCTTGAGTTTCTATTAGCTCCTTGTAGTGCTGCCTTGTCTTTTAATTATCTTCAGCAAAATTTTACTTGCCTGTGATATTAATGATATTGTTTGATAATTATGCTGCTTTCGGTTGGGTTCCCATTCTTTAGTATGGCCAGAAATAGGGATTTGTTTACATTGTGGATTTGTTTAAATTTTCATCCACTTAAACCTGAGCTTTCATTTGAACAATCAATAGTCTGTTCCTATTGTCTCAGTATTGCAAAGGAGTTTTAGAGTTTATATCTCATAGTTGTCACTGTCAGGGACAAAGAAAGAAACAAGAGCTTTGTACACCCACACCCATCAATCAGTGTTTAGGGGCCACCCCTCATGGGGAGGAGGTACATGAGTTTACAGGAAGTGCTGGCAGTTAGAAGGCAACCTTCTCCAAAGACCTGTACGTGCTGCCTGTTGGGGAGTAAAGTACAGAGTGGGGAGGAAGCGTGGGCAGAGCGGTTGCAATTGTGGCTGTCACTCTAATTATAGAGATTTGAACAAGATAGAGATTTGTTTCTTTTCATGTAATAATCCAGTTTAAACAGACCAAGGCTAGAATAATGACGCCACAGGGATACAAGCTTTATCTATCTTGGTGCTCTGCCATTACTAGGCTATTTGCCTATATCAGCATGGTCCAAAATGTTGAATATTATATTCAAATTACCATTAGAAAAAGCCGGAGGGGGTGGGATGAAAGAGGGCACATAAATTCCTCTAAGAGTAAGTTCTGGATCACTTGGTAGCATGACTACATCCAGATGCAGGGAAGAGCCATTTTTATTCTGGTAAAAAAAAAGGATTCTTCTATGAGTTTTTTTCCTGTAGAAAGGGAGTGCACATTGGAGGACTAGCTACTTCTATGGAAAGGGGATTTTTTTTCAGTTTTAATAACAAATGTGTGTCTTTTTCTATTACCTGTATCATAGGGTGAGGTCTCTGGAGAGCAGAATTTGAGGCAGAGTTAATATACAAGATGTTGACAAGTGCCCCATGTTTAGTAGCTGTGGGTAGGAGGGAAAGGAAGTAGGATTTGGTGGGGAGAGCAGTTGAGCCACGATAACTTCAGAAGTCTTGGCTGATTTCATAGGGCACTGTGAGGCTAACGTAGCCTTTCAGAGTTGTTCTACAGTGGGACAACTTGGCAAAGTGACTCTGGCATGTCAGCATTCCCAGCAACTGGGGTCCCATGTCCTTCATTGAAGGGAGATATAGGTTACATAACTCTATTTTTAATCACAAAAACCTCCAGCTACCATTTTTGAGTGAAAGCAATTATAAAGTACAGGTTTACATTTTTAAAATATTTTTTATTTTTTTTATAAAGCTAATATTAATCATCCATTGAACCAAAATTACTGGATAACTGCTAATTTCTGGGCTATATTTTAGAAACTGGAGATAGGGAAGTGACAATAACATCCTTTTATGGAGTTAATATTTTATTTGTATATATAAATGTATATATTCATATATATACAAATATACAAATTAATATATACAAATATATAAATTTATATACTAATAACTATTGATACTAAATGTTGTGAATGTAAATTTATGAGATGATGATAAATACATTGGAGAAAAATAATTCACTGTAAGGAGGGGTGTTATTGTTTTATGCCAAATCAATGTGTGTCACCAATACATTGATTTGCCCAGAGACATGAGCAGACTGAGACTGCCTACGCAGATATTTGGGGGAAGAGCATTCAGACTAAGGTTATAGTGCATGTAAGGGCTACCCTGGTTGGAGTGGGTTGTGTGTTTGGCATGCTTGAGGAATAGTAAGGAGACACTCATATTGTTAAACCAGAGTGAATGAGAATAATGGAAGATAGTCTTGAATGCAATAGTGGTCATATCACATGAGACCTTGTAAGGCATTGTAAAGACTGACACCTTCCTAGAATGAGATGGAAAGCTATGTGAAGTTATGTACTGAGAAATGATAGACTCTGATTTATATTTTTAAAGAACTTTTTATTTATTTGGAATGAAATATACTAACAGGAAAATAACTAAAAGGATCTGCTATTAACCGAGAAGGGGAGGGGGAGGAGGAAAGTTGGAGAGAGGAAACTTTTAGGGGGAATAGCCAGAATCAAATTTTGGGTGAATTAAGTTTGCATTGCCATTTAGGCATCTTCTAGATAGAAATGTCAGTAGGAAGTTGGATAATGGAGACTGGAATTCAGGGAGAGGACCAGTCTGTGGACAAAAAAAAATTGGGGAGCTGCCATGTACAATTCGTTTTAGTTTTGTTTTGTGGCATCACTGCCCTGGTGGGAGTAGGAAGCCCAACTTTGCTCCTGGAGAGCTGCTGCTGGATTTGAACCTCAATCCGTGGGCTGCAGTCCCTCACATAACCACTACGCCACCAGAGCTCAGCCTGTACAATTGGCTTTTAAAGCCATGTGAGTAGATACTATGCTATCTGGAATGAAGAGGGGTGGGGGGGAAATCTCAGGAGTTTGGCCTCTAGGACACTCCAAAATTTTGAGGTTGGGAGATGAGGTGAATGACCATTGCAGATTTCAAAAGTAACCACCAGTAAGAGGCTTTAGATGATAATTGGGAATATTTTGAAAAGAATAAAATGATCAACTCTGTCCAATGCTATTGATATGTAACAAAATGAAGATGAAAAATTACTTACTGTATTTACCAGCATATGAAGATCATCCATATAGACAGATACTGCTACAATTGAATGGTGGGAACAAAGAGGATTAGTATATGTTTTAAGAGAGAAAGAGAAACCAATCGGAGACTGCTACAAGGATCGTAGGGAAACAAGGTAATAGAGGAGAGGCTGTCAGGTGGAGAGAGAGTTTTTAAAATTGGAACATAGCAATGATGATAATTGCTCAGTAAAGAGGGGAGAATTGGTGATACTGTAGGAAGGAAACAGTTGTTAGATTGATGTCTATAAATGATGGTGAGTGAGAGCTGACTCATAGAGAGGTTGGCCTTAAATAGAACCACATAGCCACTTCAGCCAAGGTAATGTGAGAGAAGACAGTCTATATACACATCTATACACAGGTAATCGGTAGACATGTGGCTGACTAGGTATGTTTGGGTAAGACAGTCTATATACATATCTATACACAGGTAATCGGTAGACATATGGCTGACTAGGTATGTTTGGGTTTGTGTGTATGTAATATTTTTTCCAATTGTCTTGAGTTTTTCCATTAAAAAACAGTTGCCCTCTGTTGAAAATTCTGTAGAGATAGAGTTGAGCTGTGTACCTTTGAGGAGGGAGGAGGGCAAGGGGTGACATAGTGCTCTAGGAAAGCAATGAGTGAATGGACGGGACATATCTTGGGTGTGAGAGCAGTCAGGATGATACGTGTGTTCTTCAGCCACATGTAGCAGCCCAGGTGCAGGCACGGAGTAGGTAGAGGGTTGGAAGTAATCAAGTCATAATTCTAATTATTTTCTTTGAGAGTGGTTTTCAGGTAGCTGGTAATGGGAATGATACTTAGAATTTCATCTTTTTATTTATATTAATTTGGGAGGGCTAAGCTTAAGGAGTATTTTTTAAAAAATGAGTATCATCCACAGAATTACTATGACTTACTAGTAGATATTTACCAAAACCTTGTGTTCTTTTCCCGTCTCCATTTTCCTCCTACTTAACCACATAATGTTTATAATTTCTAGAAGCTTTTTTTTTTTTTAATTTAAAACTTCACCTTGACTTAATTCCGTTTGAATGACTTGGTAATCGTTTTAAACTTTCCACCTCCTCTGACTTTTTTTCTTCTTGTTGTTCCTATTTAATTGAAATTGAGTAATTATGTGGGTAATAGATGTGTTACTTTGATATTAACAAAAACTTCTCCCCCTTGAATTTTACTGAGGTGTAAGAGCAACACTCTTACTGCCTGCCATCAAGGTGGTTCTGAGTCAGAGTGATCCTGATAGGGCAGCGTAAGTTGACTGACTTGCTAGGATTCCAAGACTAACTCTTCACTGAGCTTCCAGGAGTCCAGTGTCAGAGCAAAGCATAGGGTCATATTTATTAAGGAAAATGGGTTGCTAGTTCTTTCCTAGGGATGATCCTCCATTGTGCTCTGATAACAATGGAAATCTGGATATTCTTCAGGGAAATATTCCCCTCCATTTCTTTTTTGTTTTTTGGGAAGGGGGGGCGCATCACTGCCCTCTGGTAGTCGTGGGAGCTACCCAGCCTTGCTCCCGGAGAGCTGCTGCTGGATTTGAACCCCCAAGCCAATGGGCCACAGTCCCGTACTCAATCCCCTCCATTTCTGTAAACTTCATCCAACTAAGAAAGACTTTAAATCATGAAATAACACCTTGAAGACACTTTTCCTAAATGCTCACCTTGGTGCTGTTGGAGGTGTAACACACATTGTGGTTGAATACTCCTGCCCATTCTGCATTTTTTTGTCTACTTTTTGGGGAACACTTTCAAGTGCCTTTCGTCTCCTGTTGTTTTTCAGGTCTTTGTGTTGCTTCCCATATTTTAGTAGCTTCTGAAGGAAGATAATCTTCTGTGGCTTTTTAAAATTCTAAGCCCTGATTAAATTAGGCTGCAAGTCAAGTTCAATATTCAAAAAGTCTAATTTAAAATAGTTCTTTGAATAATTCAGTTAATTTTGATTAATTTATGGAAGGAAGTGAACATTATATGCAATCTACAAGAATGACAAGTAGTGAAAGCATTAAAATGCAAAAATTGAGTCAAGCCTACCTCTAGTGCTTTATAGAGTTATTATTAAAAAAAATACAAACCACTCGTTTTAAGTGTAGTTAGGTGAGTTTTGGTTAAGACCTATAGTTGTGTAATCACCACCACAACCAAATTTTGAAATGCTTCAATTACTCCCTAAATTTTCGTATGCACCTTTGCATTTATCCTGGCCCTCTCCCTTGTCTCTAGGCAACCACTCATCGTTGGTTTTTTTTCACTGTACTTTAGCCTTTTCAGTGGAATCACACACTATGTACTCTTTTGTTATCTGGCTTGCTTTTAGATGTTTTAGAAATCCATCCACATTGTCACATGTCTTAGTAGTTTGTCTTTCTGTATTGTAAGATAACATTTATAAGGATGCGACATATTTTATTTTCCATCAGTTCCTGTTGTTTCCATTTTTTGGCTATTAGGAAAATTCTTAGGTCTTTGCATGGACATAGAATTTTCTTTGTTTCACGGTTAGATATCTAGGGCTCGTACATGATTGGCACACTAGGGACAACTATATATACCTTTCATGTTGATTAGCCTCCTTGTTTTTGATCCTTAGTCTTATCTCCCAGTTTATTGTGGGATTTTTAGCCTTCATCCTAATTAGCCAGGTTTAAGAACCATTAAGACAATTAAAGAGTAGCTTTACTCTTTAGCTTGGAAAATTCGTTATTCTATTTAATTGAAGGGATCATGTTATACAAATGGGCTTTAAAAAATTGATAATCTTGGGCTGAGCCCCGGTGGCGTAGAGGTTGAGTGCGGACTACGGCCCACTGGCTTGGCAGTTCAAATCCAGCAACAGCTCTCCAGGAGCATGGCTGGGCCTCCCACTCCCATCAGAGGACAGTTTTGCCAAAAAAAATTGATAATCTGGAATTTAAAAGACAGTGGAATTTTCCCATGAACTTTTTAAAGCTCCCTGTATGTAAATATTTAGATTACTCAGACATGAATATTTTAAACACAAGTTTTATTTTGGTGAATATATATATATATATATATATATACATGTATATGGAAAATTGCCATTTTAGCAATTCATAATAGTATTAACTCACTATGTTCTACAACCATCACCACTATATTTCCAAAAGTTTTTCATCATCAGTAGAAATCCAGTACTCTGTGAGCAATAACTGTTCATTCTCTCTTTGTCGCCTCCCACCCCTACCCCCCCCCCACCCCCGCCAGCCTCTGGTAATAGTTACTTTTAAGCTTTGACTCCTATACTAGGTCTAATCTAGGTATAATTGAGATCCTATTATCCCTGCCTTTTTATGTCTGATTTATTTCACTCAGTATACTGTTTTCTAAGTGGATTCATGTTTGCAGCATGTATCAGAATTTACTTTCTCTTTATGACTAAATATGAGGGGGCTTCAAAAAGTTTGTAGAAAAATTCTGTTTCAATTCAACTTTTCTTTTCAATTCAACTTTTGCATGAGCTTTTTGAAGTTTCTTCATATTATTCCATTGTGTTTATGCTATATTTTGTGTATCCATTTATCTGTTTATCAGTATCTGATATGTAGGATATATTTTCATTGTTATAAATTGAACATCATTATAGCATAGTGATGAATCACAAAAACAACATGCAATTGTATATCGTGAAATATTTATTTCTAATTACAAATAAATGAAAATTTGTCGTAAAGCACAGTGTAGCATGGGTCATAGTCTTCACGCCGGGTGTGTGTATGTAGGCATATCTGTATGTGGGCAGAGCGATATCTTGGATCCTAAACCATCAAAAATATGTGCGTTCCAATGGTCTTAGGTGAACTCTGTGAAAGGGTCACGACCCACAGGTTGAGAACCAGTTTGCTAAGTCGACAGTAGCACAATAGGGATGTTGCTAAGCATAGTACACTGCACAATACAGCCCCTTATAACAGAATTATATGGCCCCAGATATATTACAAATATTTCATTGATTGTTTTAATTACATAAAGGAAAAATAGCAAATAATCATCGAAATATAAGCCCATCAAGTTTAATTAATGTTAACATTTTGGCATGTTTTGGGGGGGAGGGCATCACTGTCCTCTGGTGGGAGTGGGAGGCCCAACCTTGCTCCTGGAGAGCTGCTGCTGCATTTAAACCACCAACCCTTTGGACTGCAGTTCCACACTCAACCACTACACCACTGGGGCTCAGCCCAGGCGTATTTGATTTTAATCTTTTGTTTTAATACTTTTGTAGTGGGTGGTTAGGAAAGCAATTCATAATTATTATTTTGAATTCAAACAATAGAAAATGTTCATAGATGAAAGTAATAAAACTGTCCTAAATCTCACCTCCTAGAAAGAACTATCTTTACTACTAGGTGACATGATCCCAGGCTTCTTTTTTTTTTCCCCAGGCTTCTTTTTATTCAGACATATCTATGGATGAAAGCATAGAGAGAAATGTTTTTGTAAGCTTAAGATTAGAGGTGTAAAAAAGAATGTTTTTAATGAAAAAGTTAAGCTTATGGAAAATTAAGTAGGATAATAAGCTCTCATGTGCTTATAACCCAGCTTTAATTATCGGGAGCTCATAGCCAGTGTTATTTCATCTACCTTTTCACCTGTTTGTGTGACCCAAAGTACTGAAACAAATCCCAGCCGTCAGGGATTTTGTCTGCCTTAAATATGATAGTTTTTCTTTTTTTTTTTTTGTTTTTGTGGACATCACTGCCCTCTGGTGGTCATGGGCGCTAGCCAGTGCTGCTCCTGAGAGCCACTGCTGTATTTGAACCGCCAAGCCTGCACGCCGCAGTCCCGCACTCAACCACTTACGCCACCGGGGCTCAGCCCGATAGTTTTTCTTTTTATAGTTTCACTTTTATTTTATTGTTGGGAATATGCACAACAGAGCGTAGTTCAACAGTTCCTACATGTGCAATTCAGTGACACTGGTTACATTCCTCCAAATATTACATCCATTTCACATGCTTTTTCCAAGTTGTTCTATTAATATAGACTCACTGCCCCGGTTTCATAGCTAATCATTCAAGTTAGTGCCGTCACGTTTTTCTAAAAAACTCTTTATTGTCAGATGAGAGTTTACAAAGTGGTTCATTATTTTACATTCAACAGGTCATACATATTTTGTTCCTACTCATTGATTGTGATCTCATCAGTGTACCCATACTTAGACCATTTCCTTCTTATGTTTTCTGTTTCCATTTCTTCTCTTTTCCTAAACCCTCTTTACTTTGTCCTTGATTAAATGCTGACCTCTTGATCTTAAATGGTTGATTATTGTCATAGGGGGCTGAGTTCAGTTCCAGTCCCCAAGAGTAATGAAGGGCCATACTTGAGGGATTGCACCAGTCTTTGTCAGACCAGTAAAACTGATCTTTTTTCTCTCGCTCTGTTAGGACCTTCTAATTTGATCATTTTCAAAAAGAATTGGCAGTGGCACCCAGGTACCATCTAGTTCTGGTTTTAGGGTCATCAAGGCAGATACTTTTGTGGTCTGTCAATCCATTGCACTAACTGTTTCCACACCTTTAGATTTTCTTGATTCCTCTTTCCTCTGGATGTGGGGAAGCCAGTAGTTGGATCTAACATGGCTGCTTATGCACTTTTTGTTTGTTTGTTTGTTTTTGTTTTTTGGGCATCACTGCCCTCTGGTGGTGGGAGTAGGAGGTCCAGCCTTGCTGCTGGATTTGAGCCTCCAACCCAGTGGACCGCAGTCCTCCGCCACCAGGGCTCCACCCCTGCTTATGAACTTTTAAAAAGAACCCTGTCATTCCTTGCCAAAGTTAACTGTCTTTGTGAACTGTCGGTTAACCAGGTGTTCCCTTGAGACCATGATACTGATCCCCCACCCCCACTGATCCCCAGGACTCATTCCCTCCAGGTGCTTGATAATGTGTAGGGAACTTTTTGTAACTTTACTCCTTGTACAGTCCTCCACATTCATGGATGTATTTGCAGCAGTGATAACACATCTGCAAATATTGTCTTAGCAGCTCTACATATAAATTATGAAAGATCTTTTTTAGTTTATTATTGATTGAGAGTTAATACATATAGCATCGCATAGTTCAATCACATCAGTTATCAAATAAAATATGATAGATTTTTAAAACAATTTTGATACATGCAATCAGTAACTTCCCCAATTTCTTTTCTTTTCTTTGGATTATATTTTCTTCTGAATTTTTTTGTTGGTTTCAGTTAACAGTCCAGTTCTTAACCAATTGTGCCACCAGAGATCTTTTTTTGTTTGTTGTTTCAAATGTGATTACATATTATGAAAGTGGGACAAGTCTACAAACATTTGTGTGTGTGTGGCATCACTTCCCTGGTGGGAGTAGGAAGCACAGTGTTGCTCCTGGAGAGCTGCTGCTGGATGATTTGAACCATCAACCCTGTGGACTGCCGTCCCGCACTCAACCACTACACCACCAGGGCTCAGCCCCATACATTTTTTTAAGTTTAGTTTTTTTTTTCTTCCTAGAGTAGCTTAATCTTATTAGGGTTGCTAGGTAAAATAAGACAATAAGCTTCTTTTCTTCAATATATTCATTTTGAAACCACTTGCTTCATCTATTTTATTATTCCTGTGACTAGAGGACCTTGCCACTGCCCACCACCCCCTGGGTGACCAGTAAGTAGTGCACCATCCAGTGACTCAAGCCCTCCCTTTCTCTTCCAATTTTGACTGACAGTGTATGTCTGCTGTGCCACCCAACGACTGGTGGTGCCACCCCCATCATTCCACATCCTGGTGATCAGTGCCACTCTCCCCCGCCCTCCACCCCCATGCATTGCACACACCTGCACTAGGGGACTGTCAGCTAGAGACATGCACTTGCCCTGCACCTCCACAGCTTCCTACCCACCTAGCAGTCCGTGACATGCGCAGTGCAGTGGCATGAATCCCCCTTGCCTTGCCTCTCCAGCTTCCTTACCCTACACTGAGCAACTAGGACTCACCTTTCCTGTCAACCAGTGATGCAAGCTCCAGTGCTGCCTGCTCAGAAGCCAGTGATGCCCCCTGCACTCTGCTCAACTCGTCTAGCAATGGGCAGCATGCACCACAGAGCTAGCACCCAGTGACTGGAAAGAATTCTCCCTGCACCCATGCCCTTGACCAGCCAGATAGACATGCCATCTCATCAGCCATGTCTGTCATATCCTACAGGTGCCACTGCATCTGTGTTAACCTGGGTCCATAAGAGAAACAAACCCACAGACATTTTAAGAGAGAGTTTTATATAAAGGGTAAGTGCACATCAAGAAAACATTCCAACCCAGTGCTGCCCAAGCCTACAAGTACAACATTAACCCATATGTCCAACACTAATCCACAAAGTCCTCCTCCATCTCACACACCCAGTGACGCCAACTGCAGGAAGAAAGCTGAATCAGTGAGCATGGAAGCATCTCAGCGCTGGCAGGGTTCTCCACACAGCTGCTCCAGTACCCAGGGCTGCATTGGAGTAGGTCCATGTGGCATCTCTTTCGGAATGTCTCACAGGAAGTGAGCCTTGTAGGGAACTGGCTAAGGCAGCTGCACCCTGATCTGAGCACCACAAAGCAAAAGACCCAAGAACTAGAAAGGCAAAGCTTATCGAGCCATTCATCTCTCCGCCCTTCAATTCATCCCACATGTGTTTATCAGCCAGGTTGGCACAATAAACATGAACTATTTTAGCACCTCTGCAAACAATGAGCAGGGTAACCGAGGTCCCTCATCTCACATCACCCATCCCACACTCAGCCAATTCCTGCAGGTTGAGAGGGCACAGGTTCCTTCATCCCCCACCTCTTAGTGAGACACCAGCCAGTGTCCATTTGGCTTGCCTTCCTTCACAGTGGCATCCAGGCCTCACCTCCAGAGGGCCCCTTACCTGCTCACACCAATCCAGAAGGACCCTGTGGCCTCACAGAACTGTGGAAGGCCCTTGAGCACTCAACATTTGTTGCCCAATGTTAGATAAGCAATGTCCTTTCCACCTCCACTCCATCTGATAAGGGAAGACACAGGAGCCCAACCGCTGAGGCCTCACACGTGGGTGTGGCCCACCATCCCCACGAGTGAGAGGAAGCCACACGTGGGCAATTGGCACATCAAAGTCACACGTAGGGCCAGTTCACAAACAGCTCAAGCAACACAAAGGAAGAAAGACATCCCAAAGAGAGTCCCTCTGGGGTTCATATTTTTTTTAACGGTTTCTTTCATTTTGTGTACTTTGGGGTTACCTCTCCACCCCTTGCCATCATAAATAGCCATGTTTTGCATCTGTTTATATTCATTCTTTTCACTTGTCTGACCGACGAGGTTTAGATCCCCTTCTTGATTATAGATTGTATTGGCATCATACTGAAATTGTATTGTAGTTGGATGCATTGAGGAATAACTTTGATTTGAATGAGGGGAACAGCATCACTTCCACGCCTGTTCTTGTACTTCTATTCTTTGCTACTGAAAAATGTAGATAGCTATTTGTTCTGACGATCAGAGGGAGTGAGAGTACATGTTACAGCACTCAAGGAAATTGAGAACATGTGGAAGAATTGAAACTTGCAATCTGTGAAGTACACTATAGATTAAAAAAATCAAAATGATTACATCTTACCATCTTTATATTATGATTTCAGAATGTTAATATATTCATATCACTGCACATAAAAATAATGAAGGTTATAATTTCAAAACTTTTCTGCATCTTCTCCATTGCTTTTCTATTAAACTTCTATTTCTTGCTTTCAATTAACAAGCAGTAAATGCTATTTTCCTCCTTTATTTCCTTGTTCAGGGATCAAAGTGAGAAATTCTTAAAACAGTTGAGGAAGTAAAAAAAACAACTTGTGGCCTAACCACATCTTTCTTCAGTATTAGAATATCCTTTAAAAAAAAGAAAAGCCCTCTCTTTTGCCTCTATCTCCTCTTTAGATTTTCTTTTCTGGCACTGGCATGGAAACAGAGACAGGCACACGTATTGTCTGAGTACAGGGAAGAGGATTTATTCCTTCCCTCAGCTATCTCACACTGATCCAGCTCAGCTTTCCTCTATACCAATAAGGCATTCTGCCTTGGTTCAGCTGGAGGAAGCACAGAATGTGAGAAGTAGCATCTTCACCTCCTCTGCTGAACTAGTCCTTGGTTTGTACTTTCTCTGCCCTTCACTGCAATGCTTTCTGCTTAGACCAGGCCACCCCTCATTATATTGGTATTGGAATTTGCATATTTACATGTATTAGGAGCTGTGGTCCGGTCAGACTGCTAATTAAAAGGGTGGTGGTTCTGGGCTAAGCCCCGATGGTGTGGTGGTTGTGCGAGTGACTGCGGCCCACTGGGATGGAGGTTCAATTCCAGCTCACAGGAGCAAAGGCTGGGCCTCCTACTCCCACCACCTGAGGGCAATGATGCCTAAAAAAAAATTTTAAAAACAACTAAAGAAAAAAAAGGGTGGTGGGTCTAACCTAACTAGCAACGTCATGGGAGAAAGGCCTGACAATTGATTATAATAATAAAAAAACAACCTTATGAGGTAGTTCTGCTCTGTCATCTGAAATTGTGAAGAGCCTAAAATTGACTTGATGGCACCCAACACGAAACAAGCAGCAACATGTATATATAAAAGCCCCTTTCGGCTGAGCCCCGGTGGTGTAGTGGTTGTGTGCGGGACCGCGGCCCACTGGGATGGAGGTTCAATTCCGGCTCCCAGGAGCAAAGGCTGGGCCTCCTACTCCCACCACCTGAGGACAGTGATGCCTAAAAAAAAAAATTTTTTTTTTAATAAATAACCCTTTCATCACCTTTCACAGTACAATGAATTCTGTAGTCCCTGCTCAATATTTTACAGATGGCCTTCCAGCTGTCCCATGCCCTTTTTCTTTTGGTCTACCTTTGCTTCCATACTCTGCCTGTTTGTTATTATGTAGTTTCTTTATGCATTGATCATTGAGGCATTTAGTGCCTGTGCAGTTTGAAAAGATTACCATGTTGTTTTTCAAATTATTTTATTGGGGACTTTTGCAGCTCTTTTATTTATTTTTCTTACAGCTCTTATAATGATCCAAACATCCATTGTGTTAAGCAAACTTGTACATATTTTGCCATCCTCTTCAAAACATTTTCTTTCTTTTGGAGCCCTTTATCAGCTTCTCATTTTTTTTCTTCCTTCTCCCACCTCCACCTCATGAACCATTGGTAAATGATAAATGATTCTTTCTTTCTTTCTTTTTTTGTGGGCATCACTTCCTCTGGTGGTCGTGGGCGCTACCCAGCCGCTGCTGGATTTGAACCGCCAAGCCTGCAGGCTGCAGTTCCGCACTCAACCACTTACGCCACCAGGGCTCAGCCCGATAAATGATTATTATTTGTATATCTTACACTTACACCACCTGCTAACTCCCTTCACCCGCGTTTCTGTTGTTCACCACCCTGGGTGGTGGGGTTATGCTATCGTTGTGATCGATTCCCCCTTCCTCTCTCCACCTTCCCCCTGCCTTCATGGTATTGCTACCGCCATTAGTGTGTCGGAGGGGCTTATCTGTCTTACATTGCGTGTGTCAGGAGCTCTTATCTGTACCAGTGTACATGCCCTGATCTAGCTGGATTTGTAAGGTAGAACTGGGGTCATGATAGTAGGTAGGGAGGAGGACTAGAGGAATGTTGTTTGCTTCACTGGTGTAAGATTATTGTTTTAGCATGCAATTTAGCATCGAAGAATGTATTTGAGTAAGCCACCAAAAATGCTCCCAGAAACTAGCTTGCATGTATTTCATGATAATTTTTTGCTATCCTTGATACAGGAAGCTGCTTCGCACTCTGAGAAGGACCAGCTTTCTGAGCTCTGACATTTGTTCATGTCTTAGGAATACCATCTGCATCAGGCAGTTGCTTCCTTGCCCCTTTTGCACTGAGTGTGGCAAAACCACCACCATCACTTCCTATGCGCACATTTAACATTTTTTAATGCTTGGCATTTTCAAATATATGCTAGTTTCAGTGCATTTTTAACAATTTCATAACTAACAACTTTGGAGCACATTCTACAGTTCATATCCATTAATTAATTTAAAGCAGCCCCCAACACAGCACGTTATATGCCACTGGGCTGATGACAAGATTAGCAGATCGAACGCATCAGCCACTCGGGTTCATAGGTGAAGCGATCGGCTCCTGGAACGATCTGTAGCCTTAGAAATCCACAAAGGTAGCTTGACTCTGCCCTGTACGGTCATCATGGGCCAGAATTGACTTGATGATAGTGAGTTTGGTTAATTTTTTTGCCCAATGACCCTTGAGGTATCTTTCATTAATACTCCATTTTTTTTTTGTTTTTGGGGCATCACTGCCCTCTGGTGGTGGGAGTAGGAGGCCCAGCCTTGCTGCTGGATTTGAACCTCCCACCCAGTGGGCCACAGTCCCGTGCACAACCACTACACCACCGGGGCTCAGCCCTAATATTCCAGATTTTTGCAGATGAGAAAGCATACATTATGACACTCTTTTTTGGTCACTCCTAGTTATGTGACTACTTAATCTCTTTACATGTCCTAAAGAGATCTGGCTTTATAAAAAATAATCTCTTTACTAGTATGTGATTGTATTAATCCAAGTAGACTAGAGAAACAAAGTTAATAAACAGGCCTGTGTATAAGGGAGAGGTTTATATACAAGAGCATTGGAACATTGAGAAAAACATCCCAACCCAGTCCAGTCCAAGATCATAAGTCCGATATTAGCCCATATGTCCGATACCAATCTGTAAGTGCTCTTCAGACTCACGAAACACATGCAGACCAACCACAAGTCAGTGAGTAGAAAGTCTTTGGACCCGGTGGTGGTGTGAGCAGCTCAGCGCTGGCAGGGGTCTCCACATGGCTTCTCGAGGTCCAGGTTTCTGCATGAGGGTAACTTCATGTGGCTTCTCCTCGGATGTCTCCCAGGGAGCCAGCCTAGTCAGTCAAGTGTCTCCAAAGGAGTGATTCAGTGTCTCCTGCTTCCAAGAAGGAAGCACCAGATTTCCCAGAATTCTCAGAGGAGAAGCCCGTGCCCACACAGAGATCTCATTGGCTATCTTCAGACTGATAGGTTAGATTACACCCTGACACTCTTAATCCTCAAATTGACACCAGAGTATATGTCACAGTGATTTTGATAAATGCTTCCTTTTCTTTATCAGGATACATTTTTATTAGATTTTGATTGTTTCCTATGCACTTCTATTCTTTACCCAGTTTGTTTTCTTCTTGAAAAGAGCATCAAGGTGCAGTGGTTCAGATGCCTTGCTGCTAAAAGAGTGGTCTGACGGAAGAACCCTAGCCGCTGTTTCAGAGCGAGAAGTGGCAGTTGACTTCCCTCGCTGCCTTGAAAAGCTGCTGGGCAGTTTTACTCTGTCTCAGGGGTCACTAAGTCAGCGTTGACTCAATGGCCTTGTGATTTGGGTTTTTCCTTGTGCTCTTGTTTTGAAACTTCACCAAATTTCAGTCGTGAGGATGATATTTGCATTATGCAGCATTTTCAGTATTTCACATGGAGTAATCTTTTATCTTCACAAGAGTTCTTTGAGGTAAGCAGCACGTGTGTAAGTTGCCTGTGTGTGTGTATCATAAACCACGGACACAGAGTGTTAGTCTCCGTTTTCTTGTGTGTGAGATCATGTAATTCAATCATTGTTAGGAACAGGAATACTTGGACTGCTGCTCCTGTTCAGGATGCTTCTCACTGCCGTTAAACTGTGCTGCTTCTTCTCGGGTTTAAAGAAACCCACTCACCTCAGTTTCTCTCGGGGTTCTTCTCAGGCCTTTATGCTGCTAACCACTTACTCAGCATTAGCTAGAGTAGCATTTTCTCCTGGTGCTTTGCCAGAAGACTTCCCATATAACGAAATGAGCTGCAAGGCAGATCAATAATTTGTACTACAATTCTCTGTATTTAGCACAATTCTTTGATTCTGTTGTCTCGTTTGCTTGTTTTGTAATCCGTGCGTTTCAAAAGATACTATCCTACATAAGGGCACTTTAAAATGTTTGCGGGACTATGGAATTAAGGTTAGTGGAATTTTTCCATGAACTTATTTAAGTGCTCTTGGATGTCCTGTTTTGTCTCTTCTTTTTATTTATGTGGTTTTATTCGTGGGCTTTTCACAGACATCTGTGAAATTGCCCTTGTGTTTTATTCACTTTACTACATGTGTAATGGTATCATTTTAGTTTTAATGAGCTCTTCTCTGGTAACTAATGACATTCTATGCCTCCTCTGGTATTTCAGGGGCATTTGGCTATCTCCCCTGTGAAGTGCCTTTTTCCCATTTTGAAATTGAATATTCAGTTTTTTTGTTCTAAATGGTTTATGGGTCTTCATCATTTATTTAGTGTAGAATTAACTTAACCAGCCCACAAACAAATTGTGTGTGTGTGGGGGGGGGGTGGGGTTGATTGGTATTATGTTGCCTCAGCAGATCAATTTATGAAGAATGGCACCTTAAAATTTTTGAGGCTTCTGTTCAATATATGAGAGAACTGCAAAAAGTTCCTGGAAAAATTCCATTATCTTTCAATTCTATTTTTCCACAAACTTTTATTTTTTTTATTTTTTTTATTTTTTTTTTAGGCATCACTGCCCTGGTGGTGGGAGTAGGAGGCCCAGCCTTTGCTCCTGGGAGCCGGAATTGAACCTCCGTCCCAGTGGGCCGCAGTCCCGCGCACAACCACTACGCCACCGGGGCTCAGCCCTTTCCACAAACTTTTAAAAAGACTCTCTTACATGGCATATTCTTAATTTTACTTTAATTTACGTTTAAGGAGCTTTGATGACATTGACAGGTACAATTGCTAACCACAAAACCACTAACCTCTCCATGAAAGAAGGATGAGGCTGTCGGTTTCCATAGATTTACAAAATCTTGAAAACTCTGTATAGGCTTGCTGTGAGTGGGAATTGGTTTGACAGCAGTGGATTTGTGTACTGTTTACTTCTAGTTTGTACGTATTTGACAGCTGTGAAAAATAAATCTTTTTGTTTGATAGTTTTCTTTGATGAGCATTCTCCTGAATTTAGAGAGGGAGGATGATGATTTGAGGAGGGGGGGGAAGAAACAAAGCCAAGATTGTATATTGTATTATAAAATACCTTCTTGGCCATAATATTTTCAAACTCTTATGTCCCACTATTAAAGTCAGATGTGACCATTCAAGGACCACTAGTGTCTTCTGTGAATGTTGTAAATTGCTCTACAAATGCTCGCTTTGCTGCTGTTCTCATAGTAGCCTGCAGCCCATGACAGCTCTAGACCCGCTGACAGTTCCCTGCACTGCAACAATCACATGCTTATGTATATGTTGGAGAGAAAAATATTCATCCGAATGACTGCATCACATCCCAGCTCCTATGCCATCTGCCTGGCCCTTTTTACTCTGCTGAGTTTTTCACTGCAACACATCACTCGATTTCCTCGTGTTCTCCCAGGGACTTCTATGTGTAAATCCTAATTAATTTTTGTTTAGTATAGGTTCACATTATACATATTGTTCTTTTCATTTGTATTACTTTTTTTTTTTTTAAAGAATCATTGATGTTGTGTTAGCCCTTGTATGCTAGAGAAAGAAATCCATAGAGCCTCATAGGTATATAAGAGAAAGTTTTCTTTAAAGGGTAATGTACATTAAGAAAGCGTCTCAGTCCAGTTCAGTCCAAGCTCATAAGCCCATTATTAGTCCATTTGTCTGATGCGAACCTATAAAGGCGTCTTCAGACTCAAGAAACGCATGCAGTGACACCAAATGCTGGACAATCAGAGACCAGTGGGTAGAGAGTCTTTGGATCCAGTGGCGTTGTAAGCATCTCAGCGCTGGCAGGGTCTCTGTGGCTTCTTTGGCTTCAGAGGTTGTTGCATCAACGTAGGTGCATGTGGCTTCTCCAGCTCAGAGCCTAGTGTAGTTCCACGTGTCTTGTCAGCTGCAATGTCTCCCAGAGACTGAGCAGAGAGGAAGAATATGTCTCCTGCCTCCAAGGAGGAAAATAAAGGAGTTCCCAGAATTCTCAGGAGAAGGCCATGTCCACACAGAGACCTCATTGGTGATATATTGATCGACAGGTCAGACTTCACCTCTCAAATTGACACTAGATTATGTAACTGCTACAAGTATATTCAATTACATATGAAAATAGCTTGCACTTAATGAAGTGTTTTTTTAATCATCCTTTTAACATATATAATTTTTGGTGTGTATATGGTTTTTTATATCACTTTACAGGCCTCCTTGTAATTGCTTTATAATCTTGCTAAATTTGTAAGTTAGTGATAAGGTAGGATGCAGTGCACTAGTGGATGTTCTGTGAAGTGCTTAATCATGTCCCTCTCTTGTGCCTTGGTTGTTTTCTGGTTTTTGTTTTTTGGTTTTTTGGTTTTTTTTGGTATCACCGCTCTCCAGTGGTGGGAGTAGGAGGCCCAGCCCCACTGCTGGAATGGAACCTCCGTCCCAGTGGGCCGCTGTCCCGCGCACAGCCACTACGCCACCGGGGCTCAGCCTGTTTTCTGTTTTTAAATGATAATGAAATAACTACCTCTATGGATAGAGATTTTCTTTTTGATCATTTTCCAGATGACTTTTCAGAGTACATCAAATATACAAATAGGTCAAAGAGATCAACATGTGAAAATTAACCACACAAAGTGATGCCTGTGACATAATCCATATTCAAAAAGAGTTTCTGGGGTGAAAACATTATAAAAATTGCTTTGCAACACAGTTGTACCAAGTTTTCTTCACACTAACATATGAGATTGTGTCTTTTTTCATAACCCTGCACAAGCATTCATTTATGGATTTGACTATAATCAAATTTTATATTCTGAAAAATAATACTCTCAAAGGCATGACTATCCCCTGTTTTTCTTTCAGTTTTCACGTAATGGGTAAGGGAACATCTATTTTCTTACAGGACTGAATTTGCTCTTAAAGAAACCATGTCCTCTGGAGGTGTTGAAGATGACATCCCACAGGGAGAGAGGAAAACCGTGACTGATTTCTGTTACCTCCTGGATAAATCTAAGCAACTCTTCAATGGGCTAAGGTTAGTGTCCCCTTCAATGTTTTAAACATTTCTCTGGTTCAGCTCTGTTTGTTTTTGTTTGTTTGTTTTGCTGGCTGATAGCAGATCAGTTACTAAAAGTTATGTTTAGACTTCTATGGAAATATTTAAACTAGGGAAGGATCATGATCTTTTTAACATTCTTTTTTCTTAGATGAAAATGCAGGGGCCGAGCCCTGGTGGCATCGTGGTTGTGCGCGGGACTGCGGCCCACTGGGTTGGAGGTTCAAATCCAGCAGCAAGGCTGGGCCTCCTACTCCCACCACCGGAGGGCAGTGATGCCCCCAAAAACCAAAAAAAAAAAAAAAGAAAAGAAAATGCAGTAGAAAAGGAGCAAAAGTTGTATTGCTTGATTCAACAGGACAGCTAGGAATAGCTTTTGATATATCAGCCCTGGAAACTCTGTAGGGCAGCTCTGCCCGGTCCATAGGGTCGCTTTGAGTGAGGATTATGGTGACTTGATAGGAACTGTCTGTGTACACAGAGTAATGTAGAACTTAAAAAAAATTTTTTATGGATATGTATATATATATATATATATGAAAATTTCACCAAAATTTTACGTTAGTATGTATTATATAGTTAGTTGGGGCTTATCAAAATTTTTATATTATGTTTATTATTTGTATTCCATAGTAGCTTTGTTTTAGTGGGAGCTATTTGCGCTAGTGCTAAGCATGATCTCTTTCTTCCAAGGAACTGATTTTTCTCTTAATATGTGGTGTGTAAGTGCTCGCTTCAGCAGCACATATACTAAAATATGTGGTGTGTGAGTTTATTTTTCTCTGATCGTATTGGAAAACTTTATTATTAGCTGAGGTACGGCGCCTTGGTTTCTTTGGTGGACAGAGCTGGCGGTGTGTTGGTTGGTGGGAAGGGTGGAGAGAAGCGTTGTTCTCCATATTGTTCTCCCTGATCTTTGTCAGAGTTCTGTGAGCCTTCAGTTACAGGAACGCGCCATCTCTCAACTTTTAGGTGTTGATGCAGTTTGTACGCGTTTCTTTCGAAAGAGACAAGGTTTCTTTTGGAATCACTAAGAGAAGGTTTCCTGTTTTATTTTTCCCTTCTTGTATTTGTGCTTGTCTGAATAGAAAGGAGGATCACAGTCCGCCCTAGTGGATCGCTCGTAGTGGTGGTCTTGGACCAGCTTCAGGACTTGGGAAGCAGGATAAAGAGGCAATCCAGCTGGCATAGCTTCTATCAGCTTTTAGCTTTGAGTTGAGCTATTCAGTCCCTCGAGCATTCATTTCATTCTTAGTGTTTCCATTTTTTGGAGCTTTCTTTTGTGCTTTTTCTCTCTTCAGTTCATAAGCTAGTTATTAAACTTACTGAGGTATAAGATACTTGCAAAGAAGCACACATACTGTAAGTGTACACCTTGGGGGTGCTTTACAGACTGATGAGATCCATGCGACTTGTATTCAGCCCAAGAAAGAGACAAAACAGCACCTTCGAAAACCCTTGAATACTCCATCACATGGGCTTTTTAACTCTTTATGAACAGAATAAAAAGTGCATTGAAAGCTTTAGGTTTTCCGTTAAAATGCCCAATTGGTATATCTAGATTCCCTTCTACTCATGGAAGTGTGTGTGTGTGTGTGTGTGTGTGTGTGTGTGAGTGTGTCTTTCCACCTGATATTAAGCTGTTTACTTGAATTGTCAAAGCCACGAATATCATTTTTTTATAGCCACAAATATCTTAGTGGCGTATTTTTCTTATCAGAGAATGCCTGTTCATAATAAAGTAGCTCTTTTTTCCCCATTCACTGGGTAAGAAAGCAGTTCAAAGAACATGAAATGGATAAAATGAATGGTGTTTTGCTCAGAACAATTCTTTCATATAGTTATAGTAGTGATGAAATAAAAATAATGTTAGAAATAGCCTTGAATGCAGTCAGGAAATCATCAAAAGCCTTAGTGCTTGCAGGGTTCTAGTTGCCATGGTGACTCAGACTGTCAAGGCAGAATGGAATACTTGGAGGGATTATATAAGGCACCATCTTGAGGCATGTATTAGAGACACAGCTGTGTCTATGAAGGATATCCATAAATTGTGGTGCTGTGCGAAAAAAGAGGCCTCTAAGTCTGTCACTAATTATTTGACATCAGATGGACAAATACACAATGAGAAACCAAGCTTTGGAGATCATAAAAATAGATATTTTCCTGAGTAATACCCTAAAGTGAAATGTAATGACCTTAAATAAAAATCAACAGATTATTTTTTACTTAATATTCTTTCAGTATGCAAATGAAAATGAATGCATTTATAATCCTTCCTTTATAAGCCTATTTTGGAGAAGTCTTTGTTCCTAATTAGGCATGGACAACAGCTATGAACAGGTGTTTCCATTGTCTCCTTCCTTCCCAGACCTCCCTTCCCTTCCCCTATTCTCTTCTCCTTGTTCAGAAAATCAGCATTCTCCTAGAGGCAACTTCTGCACACTGTTAACAGTAAGGTAGGCACATTCTATTTCAGAGATTATACCCTAATCAATTTGTGCAATCTTATGATAGCTGCTTTTTGATATGGCTTACCACTTAGAAGAATGAAATTTGCATTTGAGGTAGACTGCTGCCAGACTCCAACAGGTATCTTGATTGAAAGGTATGTAACAGGAATTTATTGTCTTGTAGTTCTGGAGGCTGCTAGTCTGAATTCAGGGTTTCTGCAGTGCCATGTTCTCTCAAGAATCTTTGAAGAAAGTTCTTTCTTGCCTTTCCAAGTGTTTGGTAGCTCCAGGTGTTCCTTGACTTATAAAGCAGGACATCTTAACTCTCTCTGTACATGTTCCTCTCTCTTTCACTTGCCCCTTTACAGGATATCCCTCGGATTGGATGAGGATCCACCCTCTTCCAAGATGCTGTCAGTTTAATTTGATGATATCCTCAGAGACCCTTTTTACAGAGTCACTTTATAGTTAGCAGAGATTAGGACTTCAATACAAATTTTGAGGAAACATAACTCAATTCATAGCACATAGTTTAGAAGAGTGTGGTCCAACAGAAATTTAATATGAATCATAAATATGCAGTTTAATTTTTAATAGTAATAATATATCAATTTATTTTAATAAATTCTATTTCAATATTTATCAGTATAGAAAAATTATTGTTGAGAGAAGTTGTGTTCTTTTTTTACACCCAGTCTTGGAGATGGAGTGATTATTTTATACTTAACGAGCATTTTGATTCCGATTAGCATTTCAAGAGCTCAGGAGCCATGTATATCTAGCGGCTGCTATAGTAGCACAGCATGTAAGTGTACTTTACTGAAAGATTAGTTCTTTGACTTTTTCCTCTTCTTCTCATTTTTCAGTAGCATTAGTTTCTAACTACTGGTTTTATAATGAAACATGGATACTGAAAATAAATCCAAGCCAATGTGTACCTTTATGAATTATTTTAAGACAAATGCCTTTATCACCACTATGCCAGCCAACAAGTAAAACTTTGCCAGCTTTCCACTTGTTCTTCATGAGTCCCATCTCAAATCAGAACTGCCCCCCTCCCAATCCACCTGTTGGTTAACCATTGGCAGTGTTTGGGAAAGAGCATGAATGCTTAATTATTTTCTTTTATTTTCAAGGTATATTTTACATTTCAGGGAATTGAATTTTTTTCTTTATCAGCCTCCAAAGGTGAACAATTAACTTGTTTTAGTGCCATACTCAACTTTTGGCTTATGTACGTTTGATGTATTGGAACAAGGATGTTCCTGAAACAGCCCTCTTTGTATAAACAGTGTGTGTAAACGAAGCAACGGGCTCCTTGACCCACAACCTTATTCAGAAAAGTGGGCTGTTCCTTGGATAGTAGCTTCGTTGGCAATGAAGAGCATCCCAAGATCTGGGGAGCAGAACTATTGGAAAAGAACTATCCTAGAGGGCTGAGCCCCGGTGGCGTAGTGGTTGTGCGCGGGACTGCGGCCCACTAGGTTGGAGGTTCAATTCCAGCAGTGGGGCTGGGCCTCCTACTCCCACCACCGGAGAGCAGTGATGCCCCCCCCAAAAAAAAACAAAAACAAAACAAACAAAAAAAAGAATTATCCTAGTGTGGACTCAAAGCCTCAACGCCTCAATTGTTTTTCAGTGCAGTAGAAAGGAAAGACAACCAGACCTAGGATTCGCAAAGTTTGAATTTGAATCCGAGATCTACAGTCAATTGTTGCTAAACTCTCAAGAGCGCATAAGAATACGCACGCGCATTTATGTAAACTAGATATTTTGGCAAAGCTAAGCATTTAAGGACCAGACTGAGAAAAAAGAAGACTTTGAATGTGACAGTAAGAAGAAAACTGCTTAATTCTCAAGAGTTACAAGGGAGAGATGTAATGGACAGCTTAGTGAAGTCTGATTGGGGAGCTCAGGGAGCGACGAGTTTGAATTTCAGGTGTGGGTAGTCACCCACAGTTTCCATCGAATACATTTTAGGAAGTATGGTGAGTTTACAAAAGCTTGAGAGACATTTCCTAAGTTTTGGCACACCAAAAGTATATTTGAAATATCTCTGAGAACCAGGATTACTTGTTTGTACTGCATTTTTTCTTGCCTTCCAGACTTCAATTGGTAAGAGTTGAAGATTAATACAAAAGAGATTCCTATAATATTGTCCCCTTTTTTTAAGCCTTGGAAACAGATTAAAAGCAGCCAGTTTATAACATAGATGCCATGGCAAAATGTGAATGATAAGTCATTTAACTTAGAGAGTAATTCACAGAGCCCCATTTAATTTAATTCCATGGACCATTAATTTCCCATCTCTACTGACAGTAATATTGACCAGATGACATATTCAGAGTTTAAAGGCCCAGTCAAAATTCTGAATAGTAGAGAAATTTGTTGAATACTCGTTACACAATACCATAGTTCATTTTGGGCGCTAGTTCTGTTTTTAGTGGCTTATATATAGCTTCTGTAATATAGATCTTATTACAAAAAAGAATAAACATGGGGCTTAGCCTTTAGCAAATTAAAAACATTTATATCTTTAGCTCCCATCTTGAAAAAGAAACATTTTTATTTCTGATCTTTCAGACTGTAGTGGTTCATGTTCTAAATTCTTTTGAAGAGAATATAGTAGAATTTAGCCAACAGTTCATAACAAGCCATCAGAAAATACTTGAAGAGACTTGTAGTAGCTTTTTAGATCCCCTCTTGTGAACCCCCTTTTTTTTTGGCATCACTGCCTCTGGTGGTCGTGGGAGCTACCCAGTGCTGCTCCTGAGAGCCGCCGCTGGATTTGAACCGCCAAGCCCGCAGGCTGCCGTCCCGCACTCAACCACTTACGCCACCGGGGCTCAGCCCTCTTGGGAACTCTTAACCGCCATACAAAAATTTTCTTTTCCTAAAGTCCTCCCGGCTGAGGCCCGGTGGCATCGTGGTTGTGCACGGGACTGCAGCCCACTGGGATGGAGGTTCAATTCCTGCTCCCAGGAGCAAAGGCTGGGCCTCCTACTCCCACCACCTGAGGGCAGTGATGCCTAAAAAAAATAAAAATTAAAATAAAATGAAGTCCTCTCATTGAAGAAGTGAAATCATATGGTCATGAAAGCAAACAATGGACCCAGTAATCTCTGCTTGGAGATTTATTAAAGTGGGCAGTTTAGAAACTCAAGGGGACTTGTAGGAAAACACATCCGGGAAAATGTGCCTATCAACTGAGCCTAACACAGAGATGGTCTCTGGAATACATGGTGCTGGCTTACTGGATATGGCACGGCAGAGAAACAAAGCAGTTGCCTTGTCTAGCACATAAACAAAGATAAACTGAAGAGCAGTCAATTGGAGCCGCCCCCCGAAACTAGAACTCCCTGCCGCCCTGTTGATTCCTCCTCATAGTCACCCTACCGGACTGCTGAGAGTAGTTCCTGTGGGATTCTGAGCCTGTCAGTCTTCACAGTCGAAAGCCCCAACATTCTCCCAAGACACTTAACACATGGCGTAAATACAATGTAGGACCTAACAGAATGTATACAAATAGCAAAAACAAGCGAGATGATTGGGACCTCTTAAAAGACTGAGCCCCGGCGGCGTAAGTGGTTGAGGGCGGGACTGTGGCCCGTGGGCTTGGCGGTTCAAATCCAGCGGCGGCTCTCAGGAGCAGCACTGGGTGGCTCCCACGACCACCAGAGGCAGTGATAACCCCCCCCAAAAAAAATTAAGAGCCTCCAAGGACTGCCAATGTACCAGCTGTCTCATGCAAGTGAGTTGCACCGAGTCACTTGTCCTGCTTTGATTAGTTCACTGTTTATTTCTTATGTTAGATATATTTCTATCTAGATAAGCATAGAGAATTATTAGTATCCTGGTTTTGTTTCTCTAGAGAACCCTGTCTAACACAAAATGTTAATCACAAAAGGATAAATAGTGCATGTGGCTACCATTGTAAGAAGCAAGGAGCTCTGGTGGCGTAATGAGTTACAGGTTGAGCTGCTAACCCCGAGGTCAGCTGTTTGAACCCACCCGTCACTCTCAGGGAGAAAGTGAGGCTTTATGCTCTTGTAAAGCTTTGTCACTTCAGACAGGGGGTAGTACTGCCCTGCATTGTAGGGTTGCCTTAAGTTGGAATCAGCTGTATGGCACTGAATAATGTCAAAAGTGAAGAAAAGATTTTTGCACTAACAGACACATTCTTTGATGGTCACTAGGGGCAGGAGGGGGAAATAGGTTAAGCTACTGGCCAGGGAGTAGACTTGGATAGAAGAGAAGGCAGAGGGCTGAGCCCCAGTGGCGTAGTGGTTGTGCGCGGGACTGCGGCCCACTGGGACGGAGGTTCAATTCCAGCAGTGGGGCTGGGCCTCCTACTCCCACCACCGGAGAGCAGTGATGCCCGGAAAAAAAAGAAAAAAAAAAAAGGGAAGGCAGTATACATTCAGAGGAGGTCACCACGTAATTGTGGAGTTAGGAGAAGACACTGGGAAGGGGAGTACAAGAATGAGAAGCACCAGAGGTCAATCTGCTGTCTACACAATAATGGAATCGCAGTGATCGTGATAAACATCCATGAGTTGAAGCAGTCTCAACAGGTGTGAGAGGGGGAAAGTGGAACTATAATTACAAATATATGGAGAGAAGTTTGACAGATGATGTTCATACATGAGTATTCACCTTTGCTGCAACTTTATCTGTGAATTTGTCATAGCATACAAGGGGCCAAGTTATAAAACCTCCTAGGATATAACCAGATACTTTGAGAGAATGACTCGCTCAAGGGACACCATGGTGAATTGATGTAACAGTTCTCAGAGACAGTGTTCATATCCTACAGTGGTAAGTAGCTTCAGAGGTCTTAAAAGCTCATGTCAGTCATCTGACGTCTAATTACTAGCCTTTCCTCAACCAGAGGAAAGGAGAGTGAAGAAAATTGAAGATAAAGAGAAACAATTAGCTTAGAAGACTACTGGGCCACATGAATATATCAGCTTCTACAACCCTTAACAAGAAGAACCAGATGGTGCCCAGCTCCTACTACCAGCTCCTCTGAAAGAGATCACATTCGAAGGTCTTTGATAGAGGGGGAAGAATATGGGGGTGGGGGGCGGAGTAAATCCAAAATCATAAAAAAAGACCAGGCTTATTGGTCGTTCGGAGACCCACCCCTAACACTATAGCCCTTTGTCATCCTTCAGGTCTGGAAAGGAGCCCACCTTCTCTCAGAGCTTGGTTTTCAGTGAAACAACAGACAGGTCTAAAAGGGAAACTAGGAAGTTATGTACACTTCAGAATTATTAATCATTTGAAGTAAAAAAGGCAGCATCTACCCAAGGATAGAGTTTAGAAGGGTCAGAGGAGGAGGAGGAATGGAAGCAAGAAACATAGGAGAGAAGTGCTTTTTCAGTGAAGGGTTGCTGAATGAAGAGAAACATGTGGCCTAGCACCCTCAATGGCAGCCAGACAAGTGTGGAACATAGAAGGAGGCCATTGATCACCAGCTGTTCTCATTTGCATGAGTGAGTCGGCCTGAGACCATTAGAAAACTTTCCAGCTGAATCTAGCTCAAATTACCACCCCACAAAATTGCATGCTAATAAATGTTTTGTTGTTTCTGCTGAGTTTTGGAGTGAATTGTTACAGCAGAAGTTAACTGATAAGTCTTCCACCACAAAATCAGCACCTGCCCTTCTGAGATGACGGCTTTATGAGACAGACCAGTGAAGCACATAAATGTGTGCGAGAAAGGAAATATTGTCACAACTACCGTTATATACTGAGATCTTTACAGCCCTGCTGCAAAGCATTATTGACTGGGATGGACATGAAAAATGTTCTGGCAGTTGGTGGGCTTTTATAGACTCATTGTTTCTATGTGGTAGAGAACCGGTTGTAAAGATACGTGAAGATCCCATCCATCCCTGACTGGTCTATACCAGAAGCTTTAAGACCACTAGACTCTTTTTTTTTTTTTTTTTTGGGGGGGGGGGGGGGGGGGGGGGGGCATCACTGCTCTCTGGTGGTAGGAGTAGGAGGCCCAGCCCCACTGCTGGAATTGAACCTCCATCCCAGTGGGCCACAGTCCCGCGCACTACCACTACGCCACCAGGGCTCAGCCCAAGACCACTAGACTCTTAAAGAAAGTGTGGCAGTATGAATCCAGGCATACATACCCTTTAGAAAGGGACTTGACTTCCTTCATACCCAGGAGACCAAACCTGGGAAAGAGAGCTGGCAAACACCAAGTCAGAGGAGATCATTTTCATTCCCTGATTTATTTTCTCTTTTCATTGGATTATGTTTTCTTCCGAACTGGGTTTTTTTTGTTTCAAATGTAACTGCATATTGTGAAAGTAGGGCAAGTCTACAAGAAAATAATATACTTCATAGACAAAACCTCAAGTTCTCTGCCACGTATACATTTCCTAAGTTTTGTTTTTTCTTCCTAAGAATACCTTAATCTTGTTAGGGCTGCTAGATAAAATAATAGAATAAGCTTCTCTATTTCAATATATTCATCTTCAAACCACTTTCCTCATCTATTATTCCTGTGACTAGAGGACTCCCACCCCCAGCCCCATCCCCGAATGACCTATAAGTATTGCACCATCCTGTGACCAGTGGCTCAAGCCCTCCCTTTCTCTCCCAATTTTGACTCACAGTCTGTATCTGCTCTGCCACCCATCGGCCATTACTCCCCATCCTGGTGATCAGTGCCAAGCCCCCTTTCCCCCCATGCATTCACTTGCCCTGCGCCTCCACAGCTTCCTACCCATCTGGCAGTTGGTGGGCTTTTATAGACTCATTGTTTCTATGTGGTAGAGAACCGGTTGTAACAAGCCATCAGTCCAGTGGCACAAATCCCCCTTTCCCCGCCTCCCCAGTTCCCTCACCCAACACTCAGCCACTGAAAAATGTGGACCTCACCTTTCCTGTCCACCAGTAATGCAAGCTCCATTGCTGCCTGCCCAGGAACCAGTGACGCCCCCTACACCCTGCCCAACCTGTCTGGCAATGGGCAGCATGCACCCACAGAGCTAGCAATCCAGTGACTCGTGACCAGCCATATAAGCACCCCATCTCATCAGCCATGTCTGTCATATCCTGATAGGTGCCATCTGCACTTCCGCAAACAATGAGCGGGATAACCGAGGTCCCTCTTTTAATATCACCTATCCCGCACTCAGATAATTCCTGCAGGTTGAGAGGGCACATGTACTCGAGTTCCTTCATCCCCCACCTCTTACTGAGACACCAGCCAGTGTCCATTTGGCTTGCCTTCCTTCACAGTGGCATCCAGGCCTCACCTCCAGAGGGCCCCTTACCTGCTCACACCAATCCAGAAGGACCCTGTGGCCTCACAGAACTGTGGAAGGCCCTTGAGCACTCAACATTTGTTGCCCAATGTTAGATAAGCAATGTCCTTTCCACCTCCACTCCATCTGATAAGGGAAGACACAGGAGCCCAACTACTGAGGCTTCACACGTGAGTGTGGCCCACCATCCCCACGAGTGAGAGGAAGCCACACGTGGCCAAGTGGGACATCAAAGTCACACCATCATAGTTTACCATCATAAATAGTCATGTTTTGCATGTTTATATTCATTCTTTTCACTTGACTGACTTAGATCCCCTTCTTGATTATAGATTGTATTGGCATCATATTGAAATTCTGATGTAGTTGGGTTGCATTGTAGAATAGCTTTGATTTGAATGAGGAGAACAGCATCACTTCCACGCCTGTTCTTGTACTTCTATTCTTTGCTGCTGAAAAATGTGATAACTGTTTGTCCTGACAATCAGAGGGAGTGAGAGCACGTGTTACAGCACTCAAGGAAATTGAAGACGTGGAAATATTGAAACTTGCACTCTGTGAAGTATAATCATTTAACCAATAGCATGTTCTAAAACCTTCTGTCTAAACAAGGTTATATCACAGCTGCCAAGAGTTAGAACCTTAGTATGTCATTTGAACAGATACTCAGTCCATAACAGAATCCAAGACCAGTAATAATATTATTTCATGTCCACACATTTATTAAATGTGAATACTTTTCAAGTTATTAAAGGCAAATGCTCTTTCTCCTGTTCATTATAAAGATTCTTATTTTTCTAGCCTCCAGTAACAATTG
The DNA here is from genome assembly GCA_004026705.1 of Nesogale talazaci. Lineage (NCBI taxonomy): Eukaryota > Metazoa > Chordata > Mammalia > Afrosoricida > Tenrecidae > Nesogale > Nesogale talazaci. The sequence continues at coordinate 31,904 of PVJH01011262.1, read as the reverse complement.
ACACTTAACCACCCAAACCTAAAGCCAGCATATTATAGGAGGGTGAGGAAAAAAATATTGCTGCTAGGCTTTCAGTTTATACAAGCATGAATTCAGTCCAAGAAAAACAGGTTTAAACATATCTCTGCATCCAGTGAGTGGCTGCAGAAAACTTTCTGAACAATCTATGTGCTCCGTTTCCTTAAGGTGCCTTCTTAAGAGTTCAGTCACAAAACAGAACCCATGCGTCACTTCACTGCATCGTTCAAAGATCTTACACAGTTGACATTACTTGCTTCAAAGACTAACCTCACAAGCAATTGATCTTGTCAGCTTCATGTTCATATACTTTAAGGAATTTGATTGGATTTATTAGACAATGACTAAGACAAAATGGACTTCTAGAACTTAGGGATTCATTTCAATATTACTAGTATACCTAGACATATTATAATTTGTGTGTATGGGTGAGTATTTTCCCCAAAAAGTACTTTAAAAACTCATACTAGGAATACAAACTGCAAACGTCCAGCTGGGCCGGATCAATGGAGAACAGAGCCGGCAGCCGAGATGCATCTGGTGCTAGTTCCTGGAAGTCCTAAAGAGCTGATCTTGAAGGACACAAATGAGCATGAGGACTTAGTATGAGCAAGTTCTTTTTTTTGGGGGGGGGGCATCACTGCCCTCTGGTGGTTGTGGGCACTACCTAGCGCCGCTCCTGAGAGCCGCTGCTGGATTTGAACCGCCAAGCCCATGAGTTGCAGTCCCGCACTCAACCACTTACACCACCGGGGCTCAGCCCTATGAGGAAGTTTTAAGAAAATTGAAAACTGCATTGGCTGAGTAAAGAGGCCTGGAAAGTTGTGCTGAGGAATTTGGTCCGTTTACAACAAGGCACCTGCTCATTCTTCGCGGGGATAGGAAGGGACATCCCACCACAGACTTGTTGGAAAACCTTACCCCGTCCATCTACAGCCCCGATCTTGCTCTGCCAGGCTTGTCTTTCTTTGCAATACTTGAGGAATATTTTAAAAGTACTCAGGTTGAATCTCTCAGGTATGCCCAGAATGCCATTTTGATAGGGTGTAAACTGAGTGGAGGGTTACAGAGACAGAAACCTCCTTCAGTGGTGTAAAGACCTAGCTGGGAGGGTATGCTGCGAAACAGTAGTCTTACATTTTCACATTTTGATTTAATAAAGGTTTCTATGGTTTTGTAGCAGTCCTTTTAAACTTAGGTGTATCTTAGGTGTTTGTTATAGCAACACTTCACTATGGATTATAGGCCCGAGGAAAAGGTGAAAGTGCTAAAGCATGTACTCATCTTTATGTCTTCTCTTCAGACATGGCGTGCATAGCTAACTTCCAGTTACTTTTAAATTGCCAGCACAAATTGTACAACCAAGTTCAGTGTTATTAGAATAGGCAAATATTTATCTTTCTTTTTTTTTTTTAAATCACTTTATTGGGACCTCTTCTAACTCTTATCACAATCCATGCACACATTTATTGTGTCAGAAACATTAGTACATACGTTGCCATCATTTTCAAAACATTTTCTTTCTACTTGCACAGCACCTCTCTTTTCCCTGCCCTCTCTGCCTCATGAACCCTAGATAATTTATAACTTACTGGGTTTTTTTTTTTAAATGTCTTATGCCTACCACTGTCTTCACCCACTTTTCTGTTGTCTGTTCCCCTGGGCGGGGTTATATGTCAATCAATGTGATAGGTTGCCTCTTACTCTCCCCCCCTTCCACTTCCCTTACCCTCCTTGTATTGCTACTCTCTTTATGGGTCCTTAGGGGGTTATCTGTCTTGGATTCCCTGTGTCGCAAATTTTTTTCTGTACCAGTGTACATATTTTGGTCTAGCCAGATTTGCAAGGTAGAATTAGGGTCGTGATAGCAGTGGGGAGAAAATGTTAAAGAGCTAGAGGAAAAATACGTGTTTCATCTGTACAATACCGCACCCTGATTGGCTCATCTCTTCCTTGTGACCCTTCTGAAAGGGAACGTCCAGTTGACTGCATGTGGGCTTTGGGTCTCCACTCTGCCCTCCCCCTCATTCACATTGATAATTTTTTTAAACTTTGTTCTTGGTCTTTGATGCCTGATACCTGAGCCTATCCACACCTCATGATCACATAGGCTGGTGTGCTTCTCAGCTAAATGGCCGCTTGTTTACCTTCAAGCCCATAAGACCACAGAGACTATATCTTTTGATGGTCAGGCACCATCAGCTTTCTTCACCACATTTGGTGTGCACCCATTTTGTCTTCAGCAATCATGTGAGGGAAGATGAGGATCACAGAGTGGAAGTATTTAACCTTCAAAGGCATGTATTGTAAGTCACAAAGCCCAAGGACAGGAGTGCCTATTTGTCTTGTAGAGAGGGTATGGGATAGTTGAAAACAATATGACTACGTTTCAAGATTCATTCTCAAACTTTGTTTTCCAGACTACGGAATTCTGAGTTAAAGATAAGCATGTAGAATATAACAATACGGGCTGAGCCCCGGTGGCGTAGTGGTTGTGCGCGGGACTGCGGCCCACTAGGTTGGAGGTTCAAATCCAGCAGTGGGGCTGGGCCTCCTACTTCTATCACCAGAAGGCAGTGATGCCCTCCAAAAAAAAAAAAAAGAATATAACAATACAGGTGAATATGAATTAGGTCACCCAGGAAGAGAAACGAGAGTGGTAGAATAGAGACCTTTTAGAAGAGAGATCTACGAAACAACAAAAACTGTACGTGAACTTTCTGAGAGCTAGATGAGGTAGATTAGAATAGAACAGATCCTGGACTCTTATTATAGAATTAGTTCTATTTCAACAATAGTATATAACTAAAAAAAGTTTGAATGCAAATGCTGTAAATATCTCTGTTTATCACCATAGACTTAATTACCATCAGCATAAGAGATTTGTCTAATATGCATCTATTTGTTATTACAGAGATTTGCCACAATATGGACAGAAGCAGTGGCAGTCCTATTTTGGAAGAACTTTTGATGTTTACACCAAACTCTGGAAGTTCCAGCAGCAGCATCGGTAAAGGAATTTGATAATTAAAGGAGAATGGAGGGCCCATTTTATTTTAGTCACAATTTTGACCTTTGCTGCCTCAGTACTATTTTCCTCTGGGTACTCTGTAAGTAATATATTCAATCTTCATGCTTAAAAATGACAACAAGCTTTCTTACTTATTTAAAATTTTTAGATATTCTTAACTAGATGGTGCTACCCTGACTTGCTTGGCTATCATGACTAGCCACTCTGACTGGGTTTACAAGAGTGAGTCCCAGACATAGAAGGAGGAAAAGGTAGAACAAAAATTTAAATTCACAAAGAAAAACTAGATTTACTGGTTTGACAGAGACTGGAGGAAACCCTAAGACTATGGCCCAAAGACACCCTTCTGACCTGGAGCTGAAGACCACCAGAGACCACCTGTGAGCTGAACAATAGACCGTTCCATAAAATAAAATACGTGAGAGCAACTTACTCCGTAGACAACCAATTTTACAAGATTGAGAGAACATTTTCCCAAAGCATAGAGGAGAAAGGGGTGGAACATTCAGTCAAATGGAAACAGGGAACCCCTGGTGGAAAGAGGGAGATTGCCAACACACGTGGAGTGTCGCAATGTCAAAAAGCATTTTGAGTGCAAACTATCAAGGGGAAAACCAGTTTGCTCTATAAGCTTTTACCGAACACAATAATTTTTTTTAACGATTTTCAAATGTTCTTAACTGATTTTTTTTGTAAGACATATGTTTTATCTAAAATTATTCAGATTAATCCCAACACAGGTGGGATGATTCATGACTTTCATTCTAAAGTAGGTGCTGTTTACTGGCCAAAGTTATTTAAGGGAGAATTGCCTTACATTTTCATGAGCATAAGAGAGTTTCTTATTATAGTTCTACTTCCTCTTAATAGGTTTTTAATGAATACTTTTTGAATTTAATTGAATGATTATTTTCACTCATGAAAAATTCATGAGCTGTACTGAACTGGATGGTATTTTAGCTTATGAATTTATAGATTTGGCTTTATTTTTTTAAATTTATAATTCTTGTTTCTATTTCTTTTCTCCTGTATAAAACAGACAAGTGTTGGATAATCGGTATGGTTTGAAGCGGTGGCAAATTGGGGAAATTGCTTCCAAGATTGGGCAACTTTACTACCATTATTAGTAAGTAAACTGGACATGGAAGTAAGAAAGTGTGGTCATTCTGAACAAGAGGTAACATAGTGAATTACAAATGAAACTTTAGTACTACTTCAGATCAGAATGGTGAAGACTACATCATTAAATGACCTTCCTTATGTAACATTACTTGCTTCAAAAATTAGCTTTCCAAGTAGTTCATCTTGTCAGCCTCAACTCTCATCTAACTTAAAGGAATTTGATCTTGGTTATTACATAAATGGCTAAATCAAAGTAGCCCTTCTAGAATTTACGGAGTCACTTTAATCTTAATAGTGTAGACAGGCACATTATAATTTGTTTGTATGAGTGAGTGTTTTTTAAAGTGTACTTAAAAAATTCATAGTTAAAAAAACACGCCCTAAAAATCAGACTGGTAAATGTACATGAAAGACAGCATGAAGCAGCTAACGAAAGCTTTGTTGGCTTAGTGTATCCTTAGCTCAGTAACATCTAAATAGCCTCACCCTGGGTCAAGGAAAGAAGAGCACTCCACTTTGGAATCTAAATTCATTGTCAAGAAATAGTATCAAAAATATTAAAAAAGGGTTTGGATAATTAATTTCCCACGCAAGAAAGAGTAGAGCATTCAGACGAATGGGAACAGAGAGCCGTGGGGAAATGGGGAGATTGCTGTGGCACATTGTAGTAATGCAGCAGTGTCACAAAGCACTTCGTGTGCTTCCTTTTTTAGAGGTATTTCTTAAGCAAATAATTTAAAACTTCCATCCTCAAAATAATTTCTTGGATAGAAAATTTCCTTAAGTCTTTTAAGCATCTTTTAAAGATTATTATGGATTTATCTCTTTCTACTTCCTGTGAGAAAGGCTAAGGAAATGGACCAAAGGACAAGTGACTATATATGAATTAGGAGAAGGTCATGAAAGGTCTAGGCCTGGGTGGAAAAGATTTAACTATATGGCATGTCTTATCGAAATAAATATTTGTTTGTTTATTTGTTGTCCATTAGGAGGTGGGTGGGAGATGATCTGTTGTTTGGAGAGTACCTCCAAATAATGAGAATGTACCCGTGACTTACATAATGGACATAGTCAGATTCAAATGATAAGGTTAGGTACACAATCGGTGTGGAAGATGACCACATCAGATCACAAAATAGAGAATGAGAACATTGTTATATAACTGCCGAATCATATCACTACATAATGCCAAACCACTGACAGTCATGTCCAGCTAAATTAACCAACACAACCGATGTTACTCTTGCCCTGTAGTGCAGCATGTATTACTGCCAGATATAGGCCATAAATTTGCTAAATAGCCATATAGTAGAATTCTTACAAAGGAGTCCTCCCATTCAATGGTTAAGTGCTTGACTCCTAACTAAATGTCTGCCATATATACCCACTGTAAATGTAAAATGTCAGATATGGAGGTAACTGATAAGTGAGGACTGTGGGTTAAGAGCAAAAAAAAAAAAAAAAAAGGCTAGAGAGCAATGGGAAGGTTTTTTTTATCATTACTTTTACACATTTTAACTTTGATTATTTTGCTGATTCAGATTTAGAACCATCATTATTGTCCCATCCTACAGAGGAATGGTACAGTGGCAGTACATGTATTTTTATGGTGAAGAGTTTGAGACATACTCATATTTGAAGTTGGTTGTGTGTTGTTTTTTTTTCCTCATAGCCTACGCACATCTGAGACCAGCTATCTGAATGAGGCCTTCTCCTTTTATTCTGCAATCAGACAGAGATCCTATTATTCTCAAGTCAATAAAGAGGACAGGTATGCACCTATTATGTTTTTAGAAAGGTGAGGATAAGACACTTAAAGACCTTCACCTGCATGAAAATCATGCAGAAAATGATAACCTTTATTCATTTAGCAGGCTTTAATGTGTGCCTAGTACATACGCAACCTACGTAAGCCTACAGAGATAGAAAATGAAGTAAAAGCAATGAGTAGTGTAGGTACCATAACAGCTATCACTGTGTTGGGATAGAATCAGAGCACAAAGGAGGGCTGGGTTAGTTCTTTATGACAGAAACTTCTCCAAAATGAAACTAGTAGCCTTTGCCTGTGCCGCGTGTTCTTGACTTATTTTGATTCACATACATTCAAAAACCTGTCAGAAACTGTTGTGTGATGTGGGGCTATGTGTCCTCCGGTGCGACTTTGCAATTTTGGAAAATGATAAAGACTGATAAGGCAGTGGGGCACAGGGGCTCTTCCCCGAATATCAGGACAAAGACAGTGAATGTATTTTCCAATGAGTATATATAAGGGGGCTTACAGATCTTTCCATAAGGTGTGCATTTAGCATAATCATAGTCAGTGGGCAATATCATAAGCGGGTGACATAATAAACGAGCAATGAGGTGAATCATTGTCTTGACCTAGTGCTGATTTGATCTGGATGCCCCTGAACCGTCCCCAGGGGACTAGTCCGTGATCAGAATCAGCCAGAGCTGTCCAGAGTTTGTTGTCTTTTAAGGTGTGTCAGGGTACAGAGCCTGTACCTGATCTCTCTTACCTACAGATAACTTTTCAGGCATAGCGAATAACCAGACACAGGAATGAGTCAACTCTTATGGTAGCTCCTTTACCACCGCTCCTTAATGGAGGGCTATTGTGTGGGGTCACGTTTTGGGCCTAGGGAATGTATATTTGAAGGCATTACTTTCCGTAAGCAATGGCTATCTTTCTCCTAATCGGGCCAGTTTTTCAGATCTTGGTTGCAAGTATAGGAATAAGGCCAAATACATGCATCCAAGCCACAGTGTGCAACTAGAGAACAGGACAACTAGTGCGATTTGAATTTTCTTCTCTATCCTCAATCCTGTTTTGCAGTTGAGTAACTCATTTTTGGAAAAGTGAGTCGTGGGACTGCGGCCCACTGGACGGAGGTTCAATTCCAGCAGTGGGGCTGGGCCTCCTACTCCCACCACCGGAGAGCAGTGATGCCAAAAAAAAAAAAAATGAGTCATGTGAAATGCATTCATTCTCAATAAAAAACCATTAGCACCTACATATCTGGTCTGGTGGACAAGATAGATGTATGGGAGAGGAAAATACAAAAAAAGTCCTCTTTTCCCTTCAAAAGCTAACTTCCTGACAGGCGAGAGAGACCTTTGGATTACAGGCAGAAGATGATGTGATTTCATCAAAATGGAACTGTGGGAGATATTTGGCCTCAAATTCTTTTCAGTTCAAGTCTTCTGTTGATTCTATGGCTAGCGTTCCAAGAACTGAAAGAGAAGGTTCAGGCATAGTCAGTCTGAATTTTCTCTTTGCCTCCAGCAACAGAATTCATAGTTGTTTTGGTCAAAATTATCTTCTTTTTAGTGATGGAAGAAAGCATTGTTTTGACATGTTTTTATTCCAGAGAACAGTCTGTGGTTGTCTGTCATTGGCATTCCGGCTAAGCAGTAACAATTTTGGAAAGCCCCTCTCTTGTAAATCCCCTTTATTGTCTTGTACATCTTGCTCCTACTTGTCTGGAGGCGTTTCCTTAATGCCAGGAGGGCACGGAGTGGCTGAATTCCACACTTTCCCCTTTGGTATCTCTTTGTCAGCACCTCCCTTCATTCCTTCGTCAGTTGTGTCAGTTCCATCAATTATTTTTCCTTCAGGTTTTCTTTCGGTTTGCATTACATACCTTCATTAGATTTTATCCAGCCCTAGTTTTTTGTTTTCATACATGTACACCTTTGTCTTATTTCTCAATGGGAGTTGTGTATGCTTTATCAGTATTGGGGATACATATAAGTTGAGTACTACATAAAGCAACAGCAAAATACCATATAAAATTCACTTTCCCATACTTTCTAATTAACTCAAGTGAGTTGACCTTGAGCTCCTCGGTTTAAAAGCCAAGTTTGACTTAATAAAAGTTCTTTGCCCTTATAGCAAACACCACATAACAATTACTTTTCTGTCCTGACTCGACACAAGGCAGGTGACAAGGGGTGGGTTATTTAGGATTAGGTTGACAAAATATCTTGCCTTGGGCTTGTAAACTACACTCAAAGGGTAGGCAGAATTTTGTTCTGGTGGGGGGTTGTTCTCTGTGTCTTGGTTCACGCAAAGCAGAGAGACCAGGCAAGGTGGCAATGATGGTGTTTGGTGCCATCCAACGCGTTCTAGGCACGGGCTAGTGACTGTACAGCAGAAAGAAACACTGCCGAGGCTTGCTCCAGCCTCACAGTGGCTCCATTGACGCTCTGGGTGGCGGCTGTGTTAGTCCATCTTGTCTCAGGGGTCTTCCTCGTTTTCTTTGACCCTCTACTTTCCTAAGCATGAGGACTTGTCTCTCATGATAACATGGCCAAAGCACGTAAAGTGAAACTTGGCCATCCTTGGTTCTGAAAAATATGCTTCCGAGACAAATGTGCTTGTTTTCTGGCAGGCCATGGTACTTTCAATGTTGTTTGGCAGCGTCATTATTCAAGTGCAATTCTCTGTTGGCCTAATTTATTCACCACCCAACTTTCACTTGGATTTGAGATGGTTGAATTATCCTGGCTTGGGTCAGGTATTCTTTAGTCCTTTCAGAGACACTTTACAGTACTCTAAAAAAGTCTTAAGTAGCAGGTTTACCCAAAGTTACGTGTTGTGTGATTTCTTTATGATTTACTCAGCCAAGTGTATTGTTCGGTTTCTTGACTACTGCTTCCATAAACATTCATGGTGGACTTATAAAAGGTGAAATCCTTGATAATATTTTTTCCATTTACCATTATCTTGTCAATTGGTCCAGTTGTCGAGGATTTTGGTTGTATTTACACTGGTGTGTAATTCTTATGTCTTACACTATCCATTGCCTCCTTTCATCCACATTTCCATGATTCATCCTCCTGGGTGGGGGGGCTATATCTCTGACCTTGTAATGAGTTTCCCCTTTCTCTTCCATCCACCCCCCCCCCAATCCCATTCCCCTCATGATATCTCTAGTCCCGCTACTGTTCCTGAGGTTTTTATCTGTCCTGAATTCGGAAAGTTCTTACCTGTACCAATGCGTGTACTCCAGTCTAGCCTGATTTGTAAAGTAAAACCGGATCATTGGTAGGGGATGGGCATAAGAAGCATTCAGGCCCTAGAGGGATGATGTGTGTTTCATTGGTGTCTACTGCATCCTGGTTGCCTTGTATCCTTGTAACCCTTCTCTAGGGAGATGTCCAATTGTCTACCGATGCAAGCTGTGCTTTAAAATTTTTGGTTCAGCCCTTTTACTTCATCAAATACTTGCTGGTATTTGAAGTACTAGTGATATACCTTCCAGCATCACAGCAACATACAAACCATCACAGTAAGCTAAAACAATAGACAAGTGGTAAAGTCAAGGTAGTAATCAAAAGCTTGTGAAATCAATCCCCACAGGATACATCAGAGAAAGAATCCCGCAACTTGCCACACCATTTAAAATGCTTTTTTTTTTTTCTTGAGGGGAGCTAGTTCTGTCAGTACTCGTACCTTAAGGATATGTCAAGGCTATCAGGAGTGGTGTGCTCCAGCAATCACCAAGGTGACTGCTTGTCACTGAACGTGGACCGTCCCCAGAATGTTTCATTTTCTGGGCTCATCTTGTTTAACACAGAAACTATCACAGCATCACTTGTTCTAGAAGCTGCAAATCCAGACTCAATTGTAAATAGGTAAGACTTAACCTAATCAGGATTAGATAGAGAGAACGGCAGTTTTCCGATGACATGAAAGTTGTGAGGAGATGATTTAGTTTACCACCTGCAGGAACAAAATCTCCCAGTTAAAGATTCGGTTGTCTTCTAAGTAGTAGACCTGGTTGTTGAGCAAGGCTGATAATCTGGAGTACCAAATGTTAGGCAAGAGAATTGTAACCTCTCTTGTTAGAGGTGATAGTGGTTTTTTCTCTTACAGTGGGAAATGTAAATCTAAATTTTAAGTAGGATTTGGTATTCATTTTTCCATTGAGGCTCATGGAATGAACTTTTCTTCTGCATCTGGATATAGAATCAGACAATAGGTTGTGGGTAAGGTTGGGTTTTCAAGCTTACTTGGGATGGTCTCATGTCTCTGAATGGAGAGCTCGGATGCATTTCATCAGTGTGTTGCCTCAGCTTAACATAGTAGTTTCTAAATTAGTTTCTAAATTTCTGTCTGTTTAGTACAAATCTGGGTGACTACATGACACAAGCATGGCAAAGTTTGATAAGTGCAGAATATGGGTGACCCATACATATACATAGTGTGTTCGATACCTTTGCAGGGATTTTTTTTTTGGGGGGGGGGCATCACTGCCCTCAGGTGGTGGGAGTAGGAGGCCCAGACTTTGCTCCGTGGAGCTGGAATCGAACCCTCATCCCAGTGGGCCGCAGTCCCGCGCACAACCACTATGCCACCGGGGATCAGCCTGCAGGAATTTTTAAGATACACGATAAAATGTTTAGAATGAATTAAAATACATGATACCAAAAACTCAGATCTGTTATAAGCTAAATTTAATTCACTATCAAATTCTCTTGATTCCTTCCTTTAAAGTAAATTCCAAATCTGGCTACTTCCAACTACTTTTGCTGCTCCTTCCCTGAATAATTGCTGTAGCCTCCTCCCTGATGTCCCTTCTTCTATCCTTGTCACCGCCATGGTTTATTCTTGGCAGTGTATGCTGACACGTCTTCTCCTTAAAACCCTTGAACATTTTGCTGTCTCACTTAGAAAGGAGAAGAAAAGAAAGAGTCTTGAACTTGAAAAGAAATTATTCAATTTGAAAAAAAATTTGAAAAAATTAGCCTCAGTGAAAATATCAACCAGTTCAACTTCCTTGTAAATTATAGCCCTGGAAGAAGAGAATATTTGGAGCAGCAAGAAAACATTTTAAAGGTAGCTAAATTTTTTCCACACTTAGGGAAAACATTAACTTTCCTGACCAAAAGATCTGTGAAGAAAGGGTCTGTATGTAATTTTTATCATTCTTGTTTTTTGGGCATCACTGCCTCTGGTGGTGGTGGGCGCTGCCAGTGCTGCTCCTGAGAGCCGTCACTGGATTTGAACCACCAAGCCCGCGGGCCGCAGTCCCGCACTCAACCACTTACGCCACCGGGGCTCAGCCTTAGTACTCAGTTTAGTGCTAGATACATCTAAGTTCTCAATAGATGTGTATTCAATGGATGAGTGAACAAATGGATAAATTAATTATTGAATTAAAAATGTTGAGTATATGACTACATGTGGAATTGCTTACAACTGCCAAAAGGATCGAAAGAGATTTTAAAGCTGTCAGAAAATTGGGAAATTAAGAAAAGCATGTGCTCTTTTAAAATCAATGAGTAATATTAATTTTTCTTCCATAGGCCTGAGTTGGTCGTAAAGAAGTTACGGTACTATGCAAGATTTATAGTCGTTTGTCTCCTTCTCAACAAGATGGATGTTGTGAAGGATCTGGTCAAGGTAAGTGGACTTTAAAACAGTAAAATCCGGAATTCTCATGGCGAATGGTTGATAATATTGTTCGCTTTTAAAATAGATTGATGACAAAGAATTTTTTTTGGGGGGGGAGCCATCACTGCTCTCTGGTGGTGGGAGTAGGAGGCCCAGCCCCACTGCTGGAATTGAACCTCCGTCCCAGTGGGCCGCAGTCCCGCGCACAACCACTACGCCACCGGGGCTCAGCCTGATGACAAAGAATTTTGATACATCTTTAAGTCATTGCAACATTCAAAATATATTGCTGCCTCAAAAGCATAGTGGTCATATTTCCCCTCATTTACCTTCACATTTCAAACACACTTAGGCTAAACAGAGATAATTATCTTTCATTCTTGCTCTTTTCTTTTTTTCCACCTTCAGTTCACTTTATTCTTTCCAAAGGATTCTTGGTTCTGCCAAACCCCCCTAACCTCCCAGCAGCCCCCTCAGCTGGCGGCCGTGTGGGGACAGACAGAGTCATCTTTAGTGCACATCTGCCGAACTCTGCCTGTGTTGCACACGCTGCCCCCTGCTGCAGTTTCTGTGCCTCTCACAGTGGGGTGTGTTCCTGGCATGGAGTGGGGGCTGCAGTCTGCATCGTGGTTTGTGGCTGGGTCTTGGCAGAATGGTGGCAGTCAGTGACTGTGGCCAGTGTCCACAAGAAGGACATCACCTGCCTTCATGCATTAAATTAACCAGCCGGCAGGAGTGCACTGTCATCCCACTGCCAGGATCTTGTCACTGCAAAATGGCTTAACGGGGAGCTTCCTCCCTCCCCCTTCAGGTCCCACAGTTGCGGGAGGACTGTGGGGCTAGCAGTCAGTCAGGTGGTTCACGTCAGACCCCTGAGCCTAGACATGGCACAGCCCCTCTTCTCTCTGCCCTCTAATGACACAGCAGTGGCACAGCGGCCGCGCTGCAACACCTCTAGGGCCATATATTGTTGCTCTTTTTGTTTTGTTTTTGCATCAACAGTTTTAAGGTTTTTTTGCATCAACAGTTTTATTGGCATATAATTCACATATGCAATTCAAGAGTTCAAATGCATCAAGAAGAGTTGTACAATCACCACCACAATCCGTTTTAGGACATTTCCCTCATCCTTGTACTCATTATCATTAGCCCTCCATTATAGCAGCCTCTGCTATACCCCCTCTAAAAAGCCAGGCTCACGGCCATCGAGTCAGTGCTGCTCAATAGCGAGTCCTGTGGGTTTCCAAGACTGTAGCTGTTTGTGGGAGTAGAAAATCCAGCTTTTCCCCTGCAAAGCTGCTGCGGGGTTTCTTACTGCTGGCTACATGAATTGCAGCCTCCCAAGGCATAATCACTACAGTACCAGTTAGTGTTTTTTATAGGTTTGCCTGCCCTGGATTTCATCTAGAGAAAAACATTAAAATTGAAAAATAAATAAATAAAAAGCTGGGCCTGGTGGCGTAGTGGTTGTGCGCAGGACTGCGGCCCACTGGGATGGATGTTCAATTCCAGCAGTGGGGCTGGGCCTCCTACTCCCACCAACGGAGAGCAGTGATGCCTCCCCCCCCCCCCCCAAAAAAAAAAAAGCTAACAAAATTAACAAAGTAAAACATAAAAATCTCAATAGAAAAGAAAAGTGGAAACAATAAAAACCAGAACAAACTTAAATGGATCATAAAGGAAATAAAATGATAAGATGGTAAATTTTAACCTAGCATTATCTGCTAGGTTAAATAATTATTGAATAATTAAATAATTATTTAATACATTTCCAATACATTCTGCATGATAGCAAGACTAGTCACATCTCTGGTCCACAGTCTATATTTCTGCTTTTATCTCTTCAACACAACCCATCAATAAATAGCTATAAGAGGCAAACAGAAGTTAAGATATTTAGTGTAAGAGGATGTCATTAAAAGTCTAGGTTAGGGGGCTGAGCCCCAGTGGCGTAGTGGTTGTGCGCGGGACTGCGGCCCACTGGGACGGAGGTTCAATTCCAGCAGTGGGGCTGGGCCTCCTACTCCCACCACCGGAGAGCAGTGATGCCCAAAAAACAAAAAAAACAAAAAAGTCTAGGTTAGGAAAAAATATGTTTTTTAAAAGATATTTTGCATGACTTTTTGTTTTTCCACTACTTTTAAATGTCTACATCACTTTTTTTCTTCACTGACTTAGGTAATTAAAAATAAACTGCATTATGTGATAACTTAATACTTGCACCTGGTACATAATAAATTTTGGTGATACTTAGTAGTTTGGAACATTCTTTTTCCATTTTGGAACTGAAACATAATGTGTCTTTTTGGATCGCCGCCCAGCATCTAACCACTATACCAACCGGGGGTCCTTTCTTCTTTTTTTTTTTTTTTGTTTTTTGTTTTTTGGGCATCACTGCCCTCTGGTGGTGGGAATAGGAGACCCAACCTTTACTCCTGTGGAGTCGCTGCTGGAATTGAACCTCCATCCCAGTGGGCCGCAGTCCTGCGCACAACCACTATGCCACCAGGGCTCAGCCCCCGGGGGTCCTTTCATAATGTGTCTTTTTGACAATGCAACTAGTAGTAGCTGGGATACCTTGCTTCTCTCTTTTCCAATTAATAAGACTATAGCAAAACAAACAAACTATACAATAACTTGATATAAAGCCTGGGAAACTCAGCTACATAGTACTCATTTTGAAAATGTTCAATTTTGGGCTGAGTCCCGGTGGCGGAGTAGTTGCGCCCGAGACTGCGGCCCAGTGGGATGGAAGTTCAATTCCAGCAGCGGCTCCACAGGAGCAAAGCCTGGGACTCTTACTCCCACCACCAAAGGACAGTGATGCCATAAAAACAAAACAAAACAAAAAAGCAAACAAAGAAAATGTTCAGTTCTTTCCATGCTTTTCTAAACATCTTGGATGCTCTTTTTCATTTTAAGAGTTTCTGATTTTGAAGCCTGTCCATGCCAGTTTCAATTTTTCAGTTTCTGTTAAAATTGGGATGAAGTATCAACAATAATCAAACTTTTTACCTCTATCCTTACCTTATCCTTTCTGTCAGGATTATGACAGACTGTATATATCTGTTTTAATATATCTTTATAACTCTTTTGCCCTATGGTGCTTTAAAATCAGGAATTGTCTGATGAAATAGAAGATTACACTCACCGATTTAATACTGAAGATCAAGTGGAATGGAACTTGGTGCTTCAAGAAGTGGCAGCTTTCATTGAGGTCAGTTTTTGACACAAAATGTCATTGATTCTGGTAAGGTAAAGCTATAAGTAGGCAACATACTGCCTTTGTATGTATATCAAGAAGAAAGGCCAGCTTAGGATAATATCGGTTTTGTGCCATTGACTATTACTTCTTCCTCTTTAGGCGGACCCAGTCATGGTGTTAAATGATGATAATACTATTGTGATCACATCGAATCGACTTGCGGAGACAGGAGCGCCATTGTTGGAACAGGGCATGATCGTGGGGCAGCTGTCTCTGGCTGATGCTCTGATTATTGGTAATTGTAATAATCAGGTAAAGAACTGTGAAAGAAGTGTACTTTAAAAAAATGTGTCACAGAATTATTACTTTGTACATATCTATTGTGAAGAGCTGCTTCATTAAATTATGCTAAGTCCAGTTTATGTTAGTATAGACATTTTGGTAGTGTACAAGGAATTTTTAGTAATACAAGGAAATCCCGATTATATAGTAAATGAAACACACAGACACGTGTTATGGGACCATAAGGTAGGACCATTTTTCTACCATAGACATTTGGATATTTATAACATCTTTCTTGGGCCATACAAAATTATCAACATTAAAAATTAGTCTGCTACATTCTGTCAAAAATTTAATTAACTCACCCCTAATGTAATGGAACTTCTCTTTAGTGAGGCATGTGATATTAGCTGATATTGATGATTTCATAGTTTTTTTAATACTCACAGGAGTCATTCCCCTGATGTAGATGGAATTATTTCATACATGTTAGAATGTCTGTCAGCAGACATGCACAAGAAAAATAACTAGGAGAAAATGCACCTGTATTGTAAAGTGTTTATTTCTGAGTAGCAGACTTATAGTTACTTCATTGTAATACTCTAAACTTCCCAGATTTCTGTGCATTATTTTTTTGTTTTATTTATTTGTGTGCGTGTGTGTGTGTGTGTGTGTGTGTGTGTGTGAGTGATCACTGCCCTGGTGGGAGTAGGAAGCTAGCCTTGCTTCCGTAGAGCTGCTGCTGGATTTGAACCGTCAACCCTTTGGGCTATAGTCCCGCACACAACCATTACGCCACCAGGGCTCAGCCTCTGTACATTATTATTTTTTTTGGCATCACTGCCCTCTGGTGGTGGGAGTAGGAGGCCAGGCTTGCTACTGGATTTCAACCTTCCAACCCAGTGGGCCGCAGTCCCGCACACAACCATTACACCACCGGGGCTCAGCCTTCTGTACATTATTTTTAAGTAATAAAAATAGGGTTTTTACTTTTCTTCTGATAAAATTCCCATAAGATGAAACTTAGTATTTTAAGTATTCGAAAGTATAGGGTTTAATTACTTTTAGCATATTCATAATATTTATGTAACCATCATAATTTATTTCCAGAATATTTCCAACAACCCCCAAAAGTCACACAAGCAGTCACCCCTTACTCTTTCACCCTCCCCCCCCCCAGCACTTAACAACCCCAAATCTATTTTCAGTCTCTTTAAATTTTCCTCTACTAGACATTTCATGTAATCTCTGACCTTTGTTGCCTGGCTTTTTTCACTTTGCATAATGTTAACCAAAGGTCATCTATGTTGTAGCATGTATCATTACTTCATTCCTCATTGAATTTTGGTAGTTTTTTAAAGTATATTTGCCAAAGAGAAATTTCCATTATTTTTCATGAAATGATAGCTTATGATGAGGATTTAAATACTGGAAATTATAACATCACCAGTAAATAAATAACACTGTTGTTGTTTTTTAAATCATTTTATTGGGGGCTCATAAAACTCTTGTCACAGGACTGAGCCCCAGTGGCGTAAGTGGTTGAGTGCGGAACTGCAGCCCACTTGCTTGGCGGTTCAAATCCAGCAGCGGCTGGGTAGCGCCCACGACCACCAGAGGCAGTGATGCCCGCAAAAAAAAAAAAAAAAAAGTTAAAAAAAAAAAACTCTTGTCACAATCAATATATACATCTATTGTATGCAAATAACATTTGTACATCTGCCACCATTATCATTCTTGAAACATTTTCTTTCTACTTAAGCCATTGGTATTAGATTTTTATATTTCCCATCCCTCCCCACTACCCCTCCTTCATGAACCCTTGATAATTTATAAATTATTATTATTTTGTCATATCATATACTGTCCAATGTCTCCATTCACCCACTTCCCTGTTTCCTATACCTAAAGGAGAGTATATGTAGATCCTTGTAATTGGTTCCCCCTTTCTACTCCACCTTCCCTCTATCCTTCCGGTATCACCACTCTCATCACTGTTCCTGAAGGTATCATCTGTCCTGGATTCCCCATGTTTCCGGTACATATCTGTACCAGTGTACATCCCCTGGTCTAGTCGAATCTATAAGGTAAAATTGGAATCATGATAGTTGTGAGGAGGAAACTTGTAAGAACTAGAGGAAAGTTGCGTATTTCTTTTGGGGGGGGGGCATCACTGCTCTCTGGTGGTGGGAGTAGGAGGTCCAGCCTTGCTCCTAGAGAGCTGCTGCTGGATTTGAACCTCCAGTTCAGTGCACCGCAGTCCCACGCATATTTCATTTTTGCTACAGGATACCATAACTGGTATCATGCATATTTCATTTTTGCTACATGATACCATAACTGGCTTATCTCCTCCCCATGACCCTTATATAAGGGGATGTTGCTTCACCTACCGATGAATAATATGTACTCCCCCTCATTTATAATGATAAAATTTTTAGTTTTTGATGCCTAATTTCTTATTCCTTCAACACTTCATAGTCATACAGCCTGGTGTACTTCTTCCATGTGGGCTTTGTTGCTTCTGAGCTAGATGGCCGCTTGTTTACCTTCAAGCCTTTAAGACCCCAGATGCTATATCTTTTGATGGCCAATCACCATCAGCTTTCTTTACCACTTTTGCTAATGCACACATTTGTCTTCAGTGATTGTGTCAGGAAGGTGAGCATCATGGAATGCCAATTTAGTAAAATAAAGTATTCTTACATTGAGGAAGTACTTGAGTGGAAGTCCAATACCTACCTGCTGTCTTAATACTAGCCCTATTAGCATATGCACATAGATCTATTTCCCCATTATCATATATAAATATGTTTACCTATGTACATCCCTGTATTTGGACATCTATAAGTTGGGTCCTCAGACCCCTCCACTGGCTCCATGCCATCATGCTGCATTTATATCCCGGAACACAGAGTTTAAGTTTGATCCCTATTTATTTGTGGGGATATAAACAATACTCTCCCCTTGAGTGGGTTAGTGTCTAATTCCCCATCTATACGTCACCATCTTCCCCCCACCTCCCTCAGTTGGCTACCATATGTAGCCCTGGTCTGGACCCTGCCATACTACCTGGGCCTCCCTCAGGAATTTCTGTATATAAAAGCTCTTTCTCTATGCCCCTTTTGCTTTTTTTTTTTTAAAGCTTACCTCAGTGGACTCATGTTGTACCTGTCCTTTTGTGCTTGTCTTACTTCACTTAACATAATTCCCTCCAGTTCTTCCCATGTGGTGATGCGCTTCATGCGTTCATCACTGCTTTTCATCAATGCATAGTACTCCATTGTATGTATGTACCACATCTTTTTAATCTATTCGTCAGTTTCTGGAAATTTGGGTTATTTCCAACTCCTTGCAATTGTGAACTGTGCTGCGATGAACATTGGTACACAGATAACTGGCCATGGTTTGTTTCTTGCCTCTTCTGGGTATATGCCCAGTAGGGGGATGCTTGGTCCTATGGTAGCTCCATTTCCATCTGTTTTAGATATCGCCAAATCTATTTCCATAGTGGCTGTCCATATCTACAGGTCTACCAGCAGTGAATGAGGGTTCCTGTTTCTCCACAGTCCCTCCAACACTTGCTGCTTTCTGATTTTTTTGAATTGGGCTATCTTTGAGGCTGGTAGGTGGTAAGTCATTGTTGTTTTGATTTGCATTTCTCTTATGACTAATAATCAGGAACATTTTCTCATGTTTATTGGCCATTCGGATTTCTGCCTCTGTGAAACTTCGGTTCAGGTCCTTTGCCCACCTCCTCAGTGGACAGTTTGTTTTGTTATTTTTGGAGGCTACTCAAATGAAGGCTGAACATAATAGTGGGAAAAGAGGAAAGTAAAAGGAAATTGAGGCAGGAACTAGGAGGCATAGGGCATTTAGAGGTCTAAATACAGGCATGTACATGTGTAAATATATTTATATATGATGATAGGGAACTAGATCTATGTGCATGAATTTATAGGTTTAGTAGTATTATGATCTTCAATTTACATTACCATTTTTACACAAGTATAAGCCGACCCGATATCAGCCGAGGCACCTGATTTTACCACAAAAACTGCATTAAAAATGTGCTGAAAGACTTGGTTTATACTCAAGTATAAACGATATATCCTAATGGCCATTTTAGTATCCTGAGGCACTCAGATCATGTTCTTTTTAAGTGTTCTTTGAGTTTTGGTAACAAAAATGTCTGAAGGGGCAAGACCAGGGTGGAAGGGTAGTTGGAGTAAGGTTCCTTAACAGGATTCTTAGAGCGTAGTCCCTTGCTGTCCGAAGTATGAGCAGATATACTGTCATAATGGGAAAAACTTCCTCTCTGCAACTTTCCTGGCATTTTTGTCACCAATGCAATTTTTCCTCTTTCTTTAAACTTCATAATAGATCCCCATGATCATCCTGTGTCCTTTGACAAAAGCTATCTAGGTTATATTTGGAATCTCCAAGAATCAGTCACTGTCACAGCCTTGGAAGGAGCTCTGGTGCTGTCGCTGTGAAACACCAGGCTGCAGTCTGCATAGTCGGCAGTTCAAAACCACCATTAGCTCTGCAATGAAAGACGAGACTTTCTACTCCCCTAAACAGTGAGTCTTGGAAACCCACAGGGGTCGCTGTGAGTCAGCATTGACGCAGTGGCAGTGATGTATATATTTTTAAATAACATTCTGGCCTGACTTGTTTGCTTTGAGTTAAATGACTCAGCAGATCCCCTTGGAAGCCACAATTTTGACCAGGGATCCTCCCCCACCTTTTTTAAGGGCCCCCAACATGGAAATTGACTCGATGACAGAGAGGTTTTAGTTTTGTTTTTTAAGGAGACTAAAATAACTGCACTGCTCAGAGAACTTGTTTGTAGCCATGTGCTGATCATAGACAAGTTTAGGCACTTTGTGTTCAAATAAGCCCATGTATGTAGAAGCTAGACCCCCTAGTAGCAATATTTTTTTATTTGTCCTTGAGCAGTGAGATTGATTCCAAAATACCAAGAGCATATGATATTTTTTGCAATATTGAAGTAAGGGAGATGTCAAATATGACTTCTAGGTTTGGGACTTGTTATGGCTGTGCATATGCATTAATATGAGTTACTGAACCTGTCTGTCTTGGGATGTAACAAGTGGACCCCAAGAGGGAAGTATATGAGAAAGTGAAAGGGCTTGACAGGGGTGCTCAATACGTCATTTGTGATCTGCAAGTTAACTGCAAATGTAGTATGGGTAGATCCCATAGCATTAAAAAAAATAGACATAAGCCCAGCATCAATCCCATCATTTAATTGATAATCAGGGCAGCCAATCAGATGCAATTTTAGGTGTCAAACGCATGCATAAACAACTGTGCTGGGCTGAGTCCCGGTGGCATAGTGGTTGAGTGCGGGACTGCAGCCCACAGGCTTGGTGGTTCAAATCCAGCAGCAGCTCTTCAAGAGCAAGGCTGAGTAGCTGCCACGACCACCAGAAGGCAGTGATGCCCCCCCCCCAAGAAAAAACTTCCCTAAAAAATACAAAACTGTGCTATGTGCAGCAAAACTGACAAGCTAAGTTATCGCCAATTTTTAGACCCCGGTTTTTTTCTTTTAAATGTAAGAAAGGGTATTAAAATGAGTGGGGGAGCTGGACCAAGTAAGAAGACAAAAACTTGGCTGAACCCCAATGGCATAGTGGTTGAGTGCAGGACTGCAGTCCACTGGCTTAGCAGTTCAAATCCAGCAGCAGCAAGGCTGGGTAGCTCCCACGACCACCAGAGGGCGGTGATCTCCCTACCCCCCACCAGCAAAAAAAGACAAAAACTTAAAAACTTTCATAAGGAATGGGAGATTTTGACACTACAAGCCGACATTCAAGTGAAGTCCAGAGCGCATGAACAGTTCTAGAACTTACAGAGGGAAAGTATCTAAACATGAGAAAATGTGCTACTTTTTGACTTGAGCCCTGGTGGTGCAGTGGTTGTGTGCGGGACTGCAGTCCACAGGGCTGGCGGTTCAAATCCAGCAGCAGCTCTCCAGGAGCAAGGTTGGGCTTCCTACTCCCACCAGGGCAGTGATGCCACAAAAACAAACAAACAAAACAAAGAGAGAGTGAGAAAATGTGCTACTTTTAAGTACATCTTAAGTACTTTGGGCCTTCCTATCACCAGAGCCCCATTCCTAGAGGACAGCATCAAGTGGCTGGGCAATGAAAACGAGTGGCTCGAGCATAATAATTGTGAGGGTGGCAGAGGACTAGGCACAGTTTTACTCTGTTGTGGATTGGGTTGCTGTGAGTCGGAATGGATTTGACAGCACCTAGCAACAACAGCAAGTGGTGTCAAGCTTAAATATCAGGAAAGGATCAACATTGAAGTATAAAGAATTGTGATGCAGCATTTGGTATAAAAACTCTGATTCAAGGGTTAAAACAGGATTAAAACAGGCTTGATCCTCTAACATCTCATGCAGTGTTCTAGCTAGATTGGTGCTTTTATTTACCTTTTTTTGGGGGGGGGTGGGAGCCATCACTGCCCTCAGGTGGTGGAAGTAGGAGGCCCAGCCTTTGCTCCGTGGAGCTGGAATCGAACCTCCATCCCAGTGGGCTGCAGTCCCGCGCACAACCACTACGCCACCGGGGCTCAGCCCTTTTATTTACCTTTTTTTAAACTGTAACACACACCTGATCATAAGACACACCCAGTTTTAGAACAGGAAAACAATAAAAAAAATATTCCAAACCAAATAGTATCAGTTTACTAAAATGTTCTGGGGTATCATACCTTCAGACCATAAGATGCACCCTCATTTTTCCCCACTTGGCCCAAAAAATATGGTATGTACTGTGTTTTAGATAAAGTGGAGAAGACAAATACACCAGATCATTTTCTTTCCAGCCCTGATCTAATGGGTTTTCTTTTATTTCCTTGTGTAGAAGTCACAGAATTTAATGAGTGATAAGTATATGGACGTGGGGCTGAGCCCCAGTGGCGTAATGGTTGTGCGCGGGACTGCAGCCCACTGGGATGAAGGTTCAATTCCAGCAGCGGCTCCATAGGAACAAAGGCTGGGCCTCCTACTCCCACCACCAGAGGGCAGTGATGCCCTCTGGAAGTGAGGGCAATTCTTTTACATTTCAGAAAACATTCAACATGGTCAGAAAATTCCATCTTTGTGACTCTGCTTTGTGAAAGCAGAAGATAATTTGGTTGAAGATAATTTTTTTTTTGCTTAATCGACTTAAAATGTTAAATATTTGAAACTTTAGAAAATAATCTTAACCTGATTTCTGGTTAATCTAAGTACTTAATTCCTTTTATTTTACAGAAAAAGATACATAGGCTGAGCCCTGGTGGTGCAGTGGTTGTGTGCGGGACTGTCATCTACAGGGTTGACAGGTCAAATCCAGCAGCAGCTCTCCAGGAGCAAGGCAGGAATTTCTACTCCCACCAGTGCAATGATGCCACCAAAAAAAAGAAAGAAAGGAAAGAAAAAGATACATAACCCCCAATAAAATAATTTTTTTAAAGAAAAGGATACATTAAAAAGTCTTTCGCTTTTTTGTGATAAGAGATGAAAGAGCCTCCAATAAAATGGATTTTTTAAAAAGTCATCTTTTTATATTATCCTCATAGATATCTGAAGTTCTGTTTAAGTATTATTGAACAGAAAGGATGACATCTTAAACATTGTATAGTGCCAAAATTTATTGATGATATTGTCACATATGGTTCATATTTCAATAGAGTGGTTATTTTGTCCAATGTTAGCATGTTTTATACTTGTGTTCACTACTGCATTTTGAATGCCTGAGGAAATGATTGATCTATAGAAGGGTAGATCAAAGATGAATTAACTATACAGATATTAATTAAAGGATCTAGATGCAAGAATTAAAAGCGTTACGTCAATTCTTCAAAATTCTCCAATCTTTGAAATATTTCTTTTTTTGGGGGGCGGCATCACTGCTCTCCGGTGGTGGAAGTAGGAGGCCCAGCCCCACTGCTGGAATTGAACCTCCGTCCCAGTGGGCCGCAGTCCCACGCACAACCACTACGCCACCGGGGCTCAGCCCAAAATATTTCTTAATGAATAATGAAGTGGAGAATAAAATACCCATTGTCATTAGGTATACCTGATGAAAACTGTGATGAAAGACTTTCAGGTCTTTGAGCTGCAGTAATGGCCATGTTTGTGTATTTACAGGTTAAATTCAGTGAGCTAACTGTTGACATGTTCCGGATGTTACAAGCTTTGGAAAGGGAGCCAATGAATTTGGCGTCTCAAATGAATAAACCAGGAATGCAGGTAATCTCCCCACATTGGCTATTTTGTTAACAGTCTTACTACTTTGATCTTCTAGAATACCACGCATACTCCTGTGAATAAAATCATCTTGATGAGAAACAGGATAAACTTAAAAGCAATAATCTAGCTTCTCTGATGGTTTGCTTAGCATGTAAATTGAGTAAGTATAGTGTGAGTATTCAACCTTCTCGCGCAACTTTTCTGATTTTAAGCCGTGTGTATCTCTTGTTCTGTTCAAACAACTGTCTCTTGATCCATGTATAAGAGATTGGATTAGATGAAAAGAATGCAGCATAAGGGTTTGGGGAAGGCTTATTAATCATTTTTAGTATGCAGATGACACACTTTTGAATTTGAGGAGGACTTGAAACACTTGCTGATGAAAATCAAGGATTACAGCCATCAGGATGGATTATAATTCAGTATAAAGACAGCCAAAATCCTCGCAGCTAGACCAATAGGTAACATCTTGATAAATGGAGAAAAAAGAAGATTGAAGTTGTCAAGGATTTGTCTTGCTTGGATCCACAATTGATGTCCATGGAAGCAGCAGTCAGGAAATAAGTGACTCATTGCTCTGGGTAATTCTGCTGTACAAGATCTCTTTAAAGTGTTGAAAACCAAGGATGTTCCTTGCAGGACAAAGGTGCATCTGACCCAAGACGTGGTATTTTCAGTTGCTCATGTACCTGTGAAAGTTTAACGTTGAATAGAGAAGCCTGAAGAAGAATCAGTGCATCTGAATTGTAGTACTGGAGAAGAATATTTAAAGTACCACCGACTGCCAAAAGAACTAACAAATTTGTCTTGGGAGAAGTATGGAGGAATGCTCCTTAGAGGCAAGGAACTACGATTTGGTCTTACATACTTTGGACATATTGTCAGGAGAGAGCAGTCCCTGAAGAAGGACATCGTAACTGAAGAAGTAGAAGGGCAGTGAAAGAGAGGAAGGCCCTCAGAGATAGATTGACACCGTGACTAACACTGAGCTTGGGCACAGAACAGTTGTCAGGATGACACATGACTGTTCCATAAAGGGTCACTGTGGATCAAAATTGACTTGTGGCCCCTAAAAACAGATACAACAAAAACAGCAAATAAAGGGAACAAGGGCTGAGCCCTGGTGGCGTAGTGGTTGTGCGCGGGACTGCGGCCCACTGGGACGGAGGTTCAATTCCAGCAGTGGGTCTGGGCCTCCTACTCCCACCACCAGAGAGCAGTGATGCTCGAAAAACAAAACAAAACAAAAAAATTGTTGGATGGGGCTGAGCCCTGGTGGCGTAGTGGTTGTGCGCGGGACTGCGGCCCACTGGGATGGAGGTTCAATTCCAGCTCCACGGAGCAAAGGCTGGGCCTCCCACTCCCACCACCTGAGGGCAGTCATGCCCCCCCAAAAAACAACAAAACAAAAAAAACAAAAACAAATAAAGGGAACAAAGTGTAATAAAGAGATAGTGTAGAGGACTGAGCCCTGGTGGCAGAGTGGTTGAGTGTGGGACTGCGGCCCATAGGCTTGGCGCTTCAAATCCAGCAGCGGCTCTCTGGGAGCAAGGCTGGGTAGCTCCCACAACCACCAGAGGGCAGTGATGCCCCCCCCCACAAAAAAAGAGACAGTGTAAGCATGCACTCATATGACATCTGTCAAATACAACTTCCATGTATATTGTTTTCTGTCTAGGAATCAGCCGACAAGCCTACCAGACGAGAAAATCCCCACAAGTACCTGCTTTACAAACCAACCTTTAGCCAACTATACACATTCTTAGCAGCATCTTTTAAGGTACATATCATGTAATACATTTATTATCTGGTCAGAAGATAAGTAACTTATATGTAAATAATACAATTAAATTTGGGGGACGAATGTATGCTAGCTAGAATCTGTGAGTCTTTTCTTTGAAAATTTAAGTACAGAATTTAGTCAGAATATTTAAATAATGGCTTGTCTTTAGAATAACTGTCCTAGGGGCTGAGCCCCAGTGGTGTAGTGGTTGAGTGCAGGACTATGGCCCCCTGGCTTGGCGGTTCAAATCCAGCAGCAGCTATCCAGGAGCAAGGCTGGGCCTCCCACTCCCATCAGAGGGCAGTGATGTCTTCCCCCCACCCCCCGCAAAAAACAAAACAAAACAAAAAAAGAATAACTGTCCTCGTCATAGCTATTTTTGCAATGGAAATTGCTTATGATATGAATAATCTTAACTAGTTATTGATGGGAATGTTGATTAATGCCTTTAATGATCTAGTGCTGCTATATTAGACATACCACGTGAGTGGCTTTAACAAAGAAATTTATTTCCTCGCAGTTGAGGAGGCTGAAAGTCTGAAGTGAGGATGCCTGCTCTAGGGAAAGGCTTCCTCTGTATCAGCTCTGGACGAAGGTCCTGCCTCTAGCTTCTGTTTTGATCTTTAAGTGTCATTAAGACACTTTTTAAGTGTCTTTAAGACATCCATCTTATTTGTTTAGCCTTTTATAGCTCAAGACATTAAATGAAGATACTACTTGACATGGAAGGGAGATTATCTTGTCAGCTTATAGTTGGAACCTTTACTTAACTATTTCAAGTTTTCAGAGAATATCCTCTAAATGATAGAATTTTTGAAGCAGAAAAATGTCTTCACAGCTTTTGGCAGAAGTTGTAGATAACAGATTAATTGAGAAAGACTTTTCTTAGAAGTTAAACTAGAGGGCTGAGCCCTGGTGGCGTAGTGGTTGTGCACAGGACTGCAGCCTACTGGGTTGGAGGTTCAAAGCCAGCAGCAAGGCTGGGCCTCCTACTCCCACTACCAGAGGGCAGTGATGCCCCAAAAACCAAAACAAAAAAAAAAAGAAGTTAAACTAGGTTGTCTGTCACCCCACCCATCACCTTAATTGACATGAAATTGAAATGAAACTGTGTTGTTTTTGTGTGTGTGGTTTTGTGTGTGTGGTTTTCTTTCATTTCAGGAGCTGCCTGCCAATAGTGTGCTTCTGATTTACCTGTCGGCCACTGGCGTTTTCCCCACAGGTCGTTCTGATAGTGAAGGTACAATAAAGGAATGCTCCCTGTCGTGAGCAGGGCTTGAATTCTCTTTATTTTCTGCAAGACGATGGCCCGTAGCCCACAGATCATCTAGAGTTATTTTGAAAGGCTTCGAATGTTGAAACATGGTATATTTGTTGAATTGATAATCATATCAATACTCCAGTCTCTCTTATTTGCTGAAAGAGTATATACTGAAGCCTATAAGCAATCACAAAATTCATATATTAAATGGATACCTTAATTTCAAATTTTCCACAGGTGCATTTGTATAAGAAGTTATATGTTTTGAATTCATAAAAGATAGTGGAAGCCAGCTTGAGTATCTACTTCATATCACTAAATTTTTTCTGAGGAACTCAGATCAATGGCTACAGGGTGGCTAAAAGTCTTTGTAGAAATCAGTGCACTTCTATGACTGTGAAAGTTCATGTCTTTGTCATGATTTTGTTGATTTTGTCCTTTTTTTTTTTATATATTCAACCTGTGGAATATTGGGATGCGGTTTCAGAATGAAAGCTTAAAACACCTCATATTAAATATGAGTCTAGAATTGCTCAGAAGATGAGTAACTTGTACAATTAAATCTTTGTGGAAAAATAATTTTTAATCTTCTCCTCTTCATCTGTTTGTTGAAATTTGCATTCCTTTATACAATGCATGCCCCTGCCATCTTCCTTGCATGACATAGAATTCTTGAAATGTTGTAATGAAAAGAAAACGAAACAAAAATAGCTGTAGTCTTTTTATTACAATTTTTGTTGTTATTTTAAAAGAAAAACATAACACTGAATGATGCAAAACCTTGAACTACTTGAATTCTTTTGATAATAAAATTAGTAGTTTTATTTTTAAGGAATTATTACTATGTCTTAAAACACAGTTGAAGCAGATTCTCTGGGCCCAACTTTTCAAAGTATAGTATGTAATGAGTGAATGTTCCCTTAACAGAGATTACTCCAAATATCCAATAGATAAATTTAGACAAGAATTTAGCTAAATGATAATGACTCATGGCAAAGTGTTACCTTCAAAACCAGAACAGCAGTGTAGTAATACTAGTTACTAATGGTGTGTAGTAGGAATACTAATGAATTTTTCCACATACTGAAATTTGGCAGCATGTTTGTTACAGACTAAGTTTTTGTCCCTGAGAATTTTCAAATAATTTCTTAAATATGACCGTTCCTGGCTCACTGCAGATAATATCATGTATAAGAAGAGTCTGAGTGGGGCTGAGCCCTGGTGGCGTAGTGGTTGTGCGCGGGACTGCGGCCCACTGGGATGGAGGTTCGATTCCAGCTCCATGGGCCTCCTACTCCCACCACCTGAGGGCAGTGATGCCCCCCCCCAAAAAAAGGAAGTCTGAGTACCATGGACTCCTGAAACTGTGACCCTGAGATAGTCATTTAAACCATAGACCAACAGTATCCCATGAGTCTTTTTAAAACCAAGCAATACTTTAGCGTACCTCGTGAAAAATGCCTGCCTGACTATTATTATCTGTGAAGAGCAGTCTCTATGAGATCAACTGGCCAGCAGCATCTTGAAAGATTGGCTAGGAGCCTTGTGGGAAAAGGAGTTTGTGTTCTGGACAGGAGGAGGGTGAGAAGAGGTACACACCAAAAAAAATGTCAGTGTTGCTGCCTAATCATACACGTAGGAATGGGTGAATTGGCATGTATCTTGCTGTATGTATTCTCAACAACAAGAAAACGATCTCTAGGAAAGAGGTCATTGAGAAATATTTCATTCTGCAGTGTTATTGGAATAATTTTCTAAAGCTTGAAATTTTCATTTTGCTTGAAATATAAAGATCATTTTGAATCTCAG
Organism: Nesogale talazaci; assembly: GCA_004026705.1. Lineage (NCBI taxonomy): Eukaryota > Metazoa > Chordata > Mammalia > Afrosoricida > Tenrecidae > Nesogale > Nesogale talazaci. The sequence goes on along the minus strand of PVJH01011262.1, from coordinate 3,719 downwards.
TTTCTCCATCCCTCGTATTATGCAGAATAATGAGATGCAGTAGATTCTTGTTTTGTTTTCATTATATTGTAGTTGATGAATGGTTTAATAGTTAAATGATTTTTTAAGAGAAATGTTGGAGCAGGCAACATGCTAAAATCATTTAAGTACTATATGAAGTTAAAAAGTTATTTTAAGATAATGCCATCTTTGCTAATTTGAATGCTGTAGGAATGAGAGTCACAAATACCTGATGTTTTACCATCAGATCAATGTTACTTCTGTATTGAAGCCTATGATTGTTCCCTTCGATTTTATAGGTCCTTATGATTTTGGAGGTGTACTTACCAATAGTAACCGGGATATTATAAATGGAGATGCCATCCACAAACGTAATCAATCCCACAAGGAAATGCACTGGTATGTATTCTGTCTCCTGTCGTTCAAAAATTATGGCTCCCTTTTTAAAATATTAAGTGAAGTGGGGGACTTTTTCAGCTACAGACGTTCCTATAGACATTGCTGTATTGCCGTATTGCTGATCCCGCTTCCAAGCTACCCAGAAGACAGTTTCCTGTAATTTATTATTTAAAAAAATCATTTTATTGAGGGCTCTTACAGCTCTTATAACAATCCCTACATCAATTGTATCAATCACATTTGTGCATAGGTTCCCGTCATCATTTTCAAAGTCCTGTAATTTTTACAGAAGCAAATTGCCAAATCTCCCAGTAGAGCAGCTGGTGGACTCGAACGATCAAGAGCCAAACACTAACTCACTGTACCATTAGACTCCTTCCAACTACTGTTAGTAACTTTTATTTGAAATCCAGCAATATTTATATATCTATAGAAAGAAATTAGAATTTTTGTTGATATTTATTAAATAAATATTATATTAAGCATTATTCAATCATTGAGAATATATTCTGGGTGTTGGACACAATACATGTCAGTATTTCTGAACTTCCCCCCACCCCCTTCAAATAAACTGCTGATTTGGCTATTCTAGTAAATCCACACTGATTTTTTTTTTCCTGGCTACTTTAATTGTCTCTCGCTCAGAGAGATGATAATAAGGAGTTCTGAGCAGACTCGTCAGAGAAATACTATTTTGGAGACTTAGCCCGTTTGATTAAGCAGGCCTTCATCCTGACTGTTATGGTCCTTTTCTCAGCCTTCATCCTGGAGATCTCTATCCCTTCACAAGGAAGCCCCTGTTTATCATTGTGGACTCGTCTAACAGCGTGGCATATAAGGTGAGTCCCATGAACACTGCTGCACACATTAGACAGTATGGCACCAACCCGAGGGGACCCACGCTTACTGTGCCTTCTTGTGTTGTTTTGTTTCGTATCATTTTACACAGTTTGTATTTAGTCTTTCTTTTCTTTTGAGGTTGTGCATGCTAGTCAGGATCGGGTGCTATGAATAGAAACGAAGAAAACGCATGAATGGACACTCAGTGGAAAGTAATAAATCCTTCTGCAGGAAAAAAAAATCAAGATTTCCAAGATCACTGGTGGGAGGCTTATTTTTGTTATATATCCCAGAACAATTTTCTTTTATAGAGATAGGAGCATATGGGTGAATTTTATTTTATACTCTTCTACACGTTTTCTTTCTCTACATATTGAGCTCTTCTATTTCTATTTAAGTGAAATGTCTCTCCCTTGTTATTTAGTGATAGTCTTTGAATATTAACATACGGTTTTAGATACACTGATTTTTTGGAGGGCGGGAGGATGTCCTTGGATGCTAAAATAAATGGCAGAGATCTATCTTTTTTTTTTTTTTTTTTGGCATCACTGCCTCTGGTGGTCGTGGGCGCTACCCAATGCTGTTCCTTAGAGCCCCCGCTGGATTTGAACCGCCAAGCCCGCGGGCCACAGTCCCACACTCAACCACTTACACCACCGGGACTCAGTCCCTAACTTTAATTTTTTTCTGATACTTTTCTGCTCTTGACACGATGGTTTTCAATGATTTCTATAAAGAATGCCACCATTAATAAAAAACACTTTAAAGTTGAATATTAGATTGCTAGTTTATAGAAAAATGCAAACCGAATCTTTGTAGTCCTCTGTACCTGGTTGGAATGAGTAATACTTTCAGAAGTATGTTAATGTACATACTTTTCAACTGATCATTTGGCCTTGTCATATTCACCATAGAAGATTCAACGAGTCTCTTGCCTGGAAGGTCAAGGTCTGAAGGCTAGTACTATGCTTTATATTTTCAGGAGAGGGAGAGTTTATAATGTTCTTAGATATTTACGTCCCTAGTGCTCCACACTTCAAATATCCTGAGTAAACATTTGTTGCATGAGTGAGTGCGTGTAGGTGCTTTTCTACTGACAGGTGAAGAAAGAGGCTACGGCAGTTAGTGATTGGCCTAAGTGAGGTGAGCACAGCTTTCTCACTGCAGAGCCCATGCTCTCCACATTTAGAAAAGGACGACTTTAGCTAGCATTTTTGAAGAGTTAGTGAAATATTTAGGCTTGTGTAAAAATGTGATCCATATGCTGGCTTTCAGATTTCCTAGACACTTCTTTTTTATAAGTGTTTTATGAACCTTTATTGGAAAGACTACAAACTTTATATTGCCGCTGTATTTCTTATGTTTCTAGTGGTTGTAGGGAAGTAACCTTGGGCCCGAAGCTGCTATCCTGTTGAGCCTTGACTTGGCTGGTTGGGAGATACTTTCTGTACAATTGAGGTAGAATGGAGAGGGCAATAATTTAAAACTCATAGGCTTTCCTTAGTATCATCACATCTTTTATTAGAATTCTGGTCCCAACAAATGTAGAAATAAGCCACAAATTCCATACTTAGCTCAGGGATGGCATAATTTAAATTTCTAGTTTTCAGTTTTCCCCTCTTACGCTTTTACAAATATAAAATACACAACTGCATTTTCTTTTTCCTTCAAATAAGAGTGTTTGAAGAATATCTGAGAATGAAAAGAAAGTAATAATCAGACTATGGAAAGAAGAGAAGCGTAACATTCTTACCTGGTTTTCTCATAGCAGCCTAAGAGTCTTAATTTACTAAAATATTAGTAACAATTGCTCCTTCCACCAATTTCAAATGTCCAACTTAATGGAAACAGAGAATATGTAATGTAATGTTTAGTAAACATTGAGCGTCTTAAACAGATTCTACACAGACATGGTTCTATTAATGATTTGCTGTTACCTTATTTTTAAAATGTAGTGGTGGTGGGAGGCACAGAGACCTAGGATACCTTGGCCCCCAAACTCAGGATAATTAGGAATTACATAACTTCTTGTCAAAGCTACTAAAGCCTTTTCCTGCTAATGTCCTTTATATCTTTTAAGCCTATAAAATAGTCAAGCACCTCAGAAATCAGGTGCATGACTTTTTAAAGGGCAGTTTAAGATCCAGAACTAAAGAAACATTATCCAGTTTGTTTTTCAATCCTTTTTTTTTTTGGCAGTACTGTTCTCCGGTGGTGGGAGTAGGAGGCCCAGCCCCAGTGCTGGAATTGAACCTCCGTCCCAGTGGGCCGCAGTCCCGCACACAACCACTACGCCACCGGGGCTCAGCCCTTGTTTTTGTTTTTTTTATATGGTATAACAAAGAGCTTTATATACAAAAGCAGTTGAGTATTGAAAAAACATCCCAGCCCAGTCCAGCTCAATCCATAAATCTGATATTAGCCCATATGTTTGAAACCAGTCTGTACATTCCTCTTCAGACTCACAAAAAATATGCAAT
>PVJH01011261.1:0-69644 GCA_004026705.1 Nesogale talazaci | reverse complement strand
ATGGAATCTTGAGAAAACATCCCAACCCAGTCCAGATCAAGTCCATAAGTCCAATATTAGGCAATATGTCTGATGCCTATCTATAAAGTCCTCCAGACTCACGAAACACATGCAATGATGCTGAATGCAGGAGGATCGCAGGCCATTGGTTTGAAGTCTTGGATCCAGTGAAGTGTAAGCATCTCATCTCTGGCAGGGGTCTCTATGTGACTTCTCTGGAGCCACAGGTCTGGTTGCATCACAGTAGGTCCATGTGGCTTCTCCAGGCCCCAGGGTGCAGCGCCATGTGTCTTGTTAGTACATCATCTCTCAGGGAGTGAGCAGAGAAAGAAAGTGTTTCCTGCCTCCAAGGAATAAATTCAGGAGTTCCCAGAATTCTCAGGAGAAGGTCATGCCCACACAGAGGCCTCACTGGCTATATAATGGTTGACAGGCTAGACTACACCCCTTCCCTCTTAATCCTCCAAATGACACCAGATTATATAATTGCCACAGGGTCCTTAGCTTGAAGGGTCTTATTGTCTAGGGGAAGAAGGTACAGGATAAACACAGAAATTAGGTCGTCGGTGTTGCTAAGATCTGTTAAGATTCTTCCAACTTGTAGTGCCCCTGTATGTACAACAGAAGGAAACAGATGACTCCCTGGTCCTGGACCATCCTCTCAATTATTCCTATGTTTGAGCCCATTGTTCCACTGTGTCCATCCATCTTGTCAAGGGGAGGGCCTTCCAACATTCTGTTGCTAGTCATGAGGTTTATCTTATCAGACAATGCTCCACTGCTATCCATAAGACTTTCAAAGGCGACCTCCTCAGAAGTGGTCAGCTTCTTTCTCTTTCGTCTATTCTTAATCTGGAAGCCCTGCAGAAACTTATTCATGTCGGAGACATTGCTGGTATTTGAAATACCAGTGACAGCTCCTAGTATCTCAGAAACACACAAACCGCCACAGTAAGGGCAAACTGAGAGAAAAGTGGTGGAGCAATGAGCTAGTAATGTGTTATTAAAAAGATGAAAGAGAAGAATGTACGAGATGGTTGCCCTAGCTAGCGTGGTAGCATGCTGCCAGGTCATTCTGAGGTGGTGTTTTCATGATGTAATGCTGCTATCGCAAAAGTACAACAAAGGAGTGGATTTAACAAACAAACTTATTTTCTGACAATTTAAGAACCTAGAAATCTGAAACTAGGGTTCTGATTTTAGCAGGGAGGTTTATTTTTCTCTCTGTTGGCTTTAGAGGAAGTTTCCCATCTCTTTGGAGCATCCTCTCCTGGACCACAGCCGTGCGATTTAGTCTGTGTCTTCTCCCACCCCACCATTTGTGTTCAAAGAGCAGGTAATGGTAATGGCCAACCAGGTAAAAATTACGGAGAGAGTGAGATCAGTCAGAGTGATTGATTATTAGTTTTGTCTTAAGAGATGTTATTCTGTGGGTAATATCCTGAATTACTTGGGGAGAGAATGGGAGATGAAGAAATAGAAGTAATAAGTTTCAAATATGAGGAGGCAGAACATTCCATTATCTTTCAATTCCATTTTTTCCCTATGAACTTTTGAAGCCCTTGGAAGGTTTGCTGTGAAAAGGAGCTGAGATGGGGTGGTAGCTAGAGCAGAAGTTTCAAGGGAAGGATTGGAAGCACAGTCTGGTAAGGGGAAGATTTTGTGAGGAATGCAGTTTCTTGTTCAGAGAAGGCAGGAGTAGAAGTTTGTGCAACAGTCAGGAATAGCTAGGATGTTGGTTCTATAAGGAGGAACAAGGTTAGACCTCTCCTATGACTTTCATTCGCCTAACCTGGAATAGTCTATATCCCTCTCCTCACCAGCTAGAGCCCCCATTTAGCTTAATGGTGAGATAAATTCAATTCAAAAAGAAACAAGCTGAATACTAAGAAGAAAACCCTATGCAGCTTATAATTTGTGGGCTTGATGTGATAGAGAGTGTGGAAGGAATAGGGGTCACTTTATTTTCTTTCCCCAAACAGACTCCTTATGCAAATCCAGAGAAGTCTTGGACTGGTACTCTGCCCTGTTTCTGCTTTTTGTTTCTTTTTTGTTTTTTTGTGTGGCATCACTGCCCTTGTGGGAGTAGGAAGCCCAGCCTTGCTCCTGGAGAGCTGTTGCTGGATTTGAACCATCAACCCTGTGGGCTGCAGTCCTGCACACAACCACTATGCCACCAGGGCTCAGTCTTGTTTCTAGTTTTTTTTTTTTATGTGAACCAGATTACTACATCTATTGGTTCCTTACCTTGGTCCCTAAGAAGTGAGAATAGTAACTTGCTTAAGAGTAGAATCATGGGACAACCATGTTTGCAGTGCTTTGTGGCTGAGAGCTGTCCTATAAAAATATAATTTATTTTTAACTGAGAAAGCATGTCTTGAACAAAAGTGCAGAATGAATATAAAACAGAACCTTAGGAATAAACTAAAATCTGCTACCATGGAGTGGATTTCCACTCCCAAGGACCCTCCAGAGGGTTTCCAAGGCTCAAAACCTTTACAGGAGCAGGTAGTTTCAACTCCTTTGGGGTGGCTGGTGGGACTAACAGTTGATCAAATGGTTAACAGGTCAATGCTTCCCGACAGAACTCCCAGAGTCCCACTTTAGAGAGGGGAGGGAGGAATGAGAGGCAGGAGCTGTTGGAAAGTAGCCAGAAAGCCCAAATACCCCACTACCTTTGAGTGAAATTCAACTCAAAGTAACCCTTACAGGACAGAATCTCATTGCACTTTAGGATTTCCGAGACTGTAAATCTTGTGTGTGTGTGTGTGTGTGTGTGTGTGTGTGTGAGAGAGAGAGAGAGAGAGAGAGAGAAAGAAAGAGCTCACTCACTCACTCACTCACTCACATAATAGAAATGTAAGGAGAAGAGAAGGAATTTAAAACCTATGCACCAAAAAACACACCCCTCCCTGTCTCCCCAAATTATATGGCCCAAGGTTAGTTCTCAATCTTCTTAAACTTTAGCTAAGAGAGCAGATAATTTTTTTTGTGTGTGGGCATCACTGCCTCTGGTGGTCGTGGGCGCTACCCAGCCACCGCTGGATTTGAACCGCCAAGCCTGCAGGTTGCAGTTCTGCACTCAACCACTTATGTCACCGGGGCTCAGTCTTAGAGCAGAACATTTTTGATCTTATTTTGATTTAAAGTTTTTCAATTCAATGAAAGGGAGTGTTATTATTATCTAATAATAGCAGCACAGAGAGGGACGTATGAGGTGTCAAATATTGTATATGTTACTCATTATTCTTATATTGTAATTACTTAAAGCAGGTGTTATTGATTTTTATTTTACATGTAGGATTGAGTCTCAGAGAAGCTAGGTAGTTTGTCCAGGGTCACAGGGCCAGTAGATAGAAGCCCAGTTAACATCTGGTCCATTCCCCTGATGAACCCAGAGCAGCAAGCTAAGGGCATGCAGGGACGGCAGGTTGTCACTGATGAGGAGTAGCTTTAACTGCGGAGAGCTGTTTATGAGGCTGATCTTATTTGGTTTCTCTGTTTGGATGCTTAATCGTGCAGGGCTCTGTGTGCCATTGCATTGTGAAACCCCCCACGTGACTATAGGACAGAAATCGAGTAACAGGAGGCTTTGCTAAGTGCTCTGCCGTAACTACTTGAAAGATATCCAGTGGAAATATCAGGCTCATTGGGAGTGTCATTGGATACATGGTAAGCAGAGAAAATGACCACTGTTCTGTTTCTAGTAGAAACCTATTCCCAGGAAATGTTGGCCTTCTTTCCGTCTTTCCTTGGTCCCCTTCTGTTTCCCTTTATTCTTTTCTGGCAGTTGCTTTGTGGTAAAGATAGTCTGAGTTTCTATTTTTAAGTTTATGGTAGCAATACGTCAATGGAAGACAGCCTGGGAAGGGCATTGCTTTTATACCACAGCCAACTATTTGTAAGCAGATCACTGAGGTCATGGTGACTCACAGCTACATTGGCAGTGATCTTCTTCAACTTCATAGTAGAATGTAGCCATTAAGAGCGTTTGTGAAGGGATGACGCTGTCCCTTAGCAACTGAGATGATGGGGAAGTCCCACATCCTTTAAAACCTTAGTTGCCTCTCTAAGTGCTTCTAGCGGCCATTGAGTAGATTCTGACTCACGGTCACTGCGTGTGTGCAGAGTTGAGCTTCTCCATAGGGTTTTCAAGGCTGTGAGCTTCAGGCCTGTCTTTAGATGTGCCTCTGGGTGGGTTTTTCAGACCATAGGATGCACCTGACCTTAAAATACACCCAGTTTTCAGAGCAGGAAAATAAGAAAAAAAATATTCTAAACCAAATAGTACCAGTATACTAAAATGTTCTGGGGTACCACACCTTCAGGCCAAAATACGCACCCTGATTTCCCCCCTACTTTTGGGGAAAAAAAGGTGCGTCTTATAGGTCAAAAAATACTGTGTCTGTGGTGTCAAGTAAGCTTGCTGGTTCAAGGCCCTTCTAGAGTTCATAGTGTTGTGGTGCATAGCAAGCATTCATTAATTTGAAGATATTATTAATATGCTATGACACTACCTCTTGTTAGCTATGTAGATTAATGCAGGCACAAAGAAGTTTGTTTTCAATAGCATTTTTCAGACTAGAGCTTGCTTATGCAATTGTGCATTGAAATGAGAGTTTGAGAGGAAGGAAAATAGATGGTAAACTTGGAAGGGAGGGGCTAGGTCACTATTTGCAGGTTTGGCAACTTGTAAATCTCTTACCTAAACTGAAAGTGAAAAGGGGCTGGAGTGGAGCACTTTTGCTAAGAGGACGTATTTGAAAAGAGCTGTGTTTTAAGGCTCACTTTCTCCCAAAGGGCACTAGAGAAGGGCTTGTAGAAACTTCTCCAAAAGGAGTGGTTCTCAACTTGTGGGTCATGATCCCTTTGGGGTCGAACAAACATTTCACAGGGGTCACCCAATTTATAACAGTAGCAAAATTACAGTTATGAAGTATCAATGGAAATAATTTTATAGTTAGAGTCACCACAATGTGAGGAACTACTAAAGGGTCGCGGCATTAGGAAGGTTTAGAACCACTGTCCAAAAAGTTAAAAAAATCTGGGGAACTCTGGAATGGGCTAGACGTGAGTGTAAAAGCCAAGGTCATTATTATCCTTAAAACTGGTTCCATTACCTTTCTTACCCAGGTCTCTCTCCCTTGCTAACTCCTACCCAATCACATTGGCCTCCTCATGGTTCTTGGGACATGCCAGGCAGTTTCTGCACTCCTTGTTCCCTCTGTTGGTGTGTTCTTCTTCTGAATAGCTGTACCATTTGCTCGTTCAGCTTCTTCAGGCCTTGACTTGATCTTTCCTGGCCACTCTTTCTAAATTCCAACACTACCAGACACCAAGGGGAAGCTGGTGCGAATTTAGTAATTGTGGTGGATTTAAAATACTCCCCTGTATTGGACTTAGAGATGCTGAGTGATAATTCCAATAGATTTAATTGAATTAGTATTTATTGACTCAAACCTTCTGAGAGTCCCTGGGTGGTGTGAATTTTTCGTGCCCTTGGTTTCATAGGTGCCTTGAATGCATTGCCTGCCAATCTGAAAATCAAGTCATTGAAAACTCACATGGAGTTGGCAACTGGTTTACCCTTCAAGATGGGAATGCATATTTAGTTGTGTTTGGAATTTTGTAGAAATTAGTGATATGCTTGGCCTCAAAGCAAATCTTAACAAGTTCTGAAAAGTTGAGATTTTCATGGTCACATTCAACCCAGTAGAAATTGGAATGAAAGAGAGAAAAAAGACCAAAGATATTTTCACCACCTAGACTATCTGATAAGAACTATATAACAGAATAACAGAAGTCAGAGGCAGATAGCAGAATTTTGAGGAAGCTACAAAGAAGATAATACTTTTGTAAAATAAACAAACATTGCAAGAGCCATGAGCAGAGGCAACCATCTAGCTCTAAGAATTTTTTAAAAAAGGATTCTTATTATTAAGGAAGACAGGTTACAAAACACAAATTTAGTAACAATCTTAAGAAATTAGAAAAGCAACAAGAAAAATTTGCAGAACAAATTTAATACAGACAAATGCCATAATAAGTGGAATTAAGGCAGAATTAATAATGAAAAAATTTGTTTCTTTAGATGACCAAATATGCAACTTATGATCCCAAGGAGAAAATGAGAGGAAATATAATCAAAATTAGGGAGAAGTAGGAGGCAGAAGCACAAATACTAGAGAAAATAAGGATCCTAAGTCATAGTACATTAAGTTTATTGTGACAAATTTTGAAAACCTAGAAGTGGCTGATTTCACATAAAACCATACATAAAATTGAAAAAAGAAGAAATGAAAAATTACTATTGATTAGACTAGAAAGGTGAGCAAAGTCTATTGAATAAAACTCCAGAGCAGATAGGTCTATGACTATAATCTAATCTTTGTAATGAATTATTCCATTATCTTTTAAAATTATTCCAGGCAAGATAATAAGGTAGTGACTTCTCCTAATGGTTTTATGAAATCATCCTGACTTTAATACTGAAATCTGATTAAGCTATGGAAAATATACAGATAAACTTTGCTTATTAATATAGATAATAGATCATGAGTATAGCAAGCATTCTAAAGTATTTGCAAGAGTGATGCCAAAGACCTGTTCCATGTTGGCCTTCGTGAAGAGATCGCTGAAGGTAATGGGCCTACAGTAAAGTGTGGTGAAGAAAGCAAATTGCGGCTGCCTAGCAGCTGGAAGAGTGTCTAGGCTCTTAAGGCTTGTTTTCAAAGGAGCAGCTGTCTAACTGAGGCCTCAACTAAGTTCCACATCAAAGAGCACACCAGTCTGTCATCCAAGGATGACAATTTAAAAAATCCATATCTGATGAAGGGAAAAGCCCTAGACCTTACATTGTGAACACCCAATTTGTAGAAGGCTATGAAGAAGAGTAGGGACCATCTGTAGAGTAGCTAGCTGATTAAGGCTCTGACAGATCCCCTCTGGCCATGGTTAAGGGACTCAGACTTGACTGAGGCAAATGGAAATAACAGTGCTTGGTTATTTGATCTACCTCTTGATCCAACCTGAATTTGCTTTAGCCTTAAATATGTCTTGCTTGTTTCATGACAGAAATTTCCTCTCTGGCTTATTTAATATTGCTGATGGTCTTTTCTTTTTTACTCTTTATTTTATTACTGTTAACATTTTTATTTAAGAAATAGAAGGATGTATCAATAGCAAAAAAATCAAGTGCATACTTTATTTCATTAACAAATTGTACGATCATTTTCAGAGATATGGGGAAGGTCAACAAAAGTTACAATTCATTCCAATAGACCTGTAAGTATAACCACAGCAAAAAGAAATTCTTTATGATGATTCATTTTATCTGACAATCGTTATTTGTGCTACCATTTATGGGATTATTTTTTCTAACTTTAATGCAATATAATATAATATTATAATATAATATAACAAAATGTAATATAAAATATAAACATTCTGAACTTGTTGGCCAACTTAGTGTACACAGCTAACAAAGGTCACAAAGTAAAGTTCCAGAAACAGGTGAGAAAGGTTCTTCATTTTTAAGTTAATCACCAAACTCCATGAAAAAAGGCTTTTAACAGTTCCCTAATTATTGTGATATGAGCTATTATGAAACTTCACATGGAAACTATGCCCTGTCTAGATTAAATGCTGAGGATGAGACCAGAGTTCACCGGATTGGCATTCCCCCAACCAGTGTATGGGAGAATCTCTGTGTCATGCGAATGATTAACGTTAATGACTAAAAACCAAAAAGTTGGTAGTTCTGTCTATCCCAAAGGATGTTAGAAGAAAGGCCTGGTGATCTGCTTAAAAAAACAAACCAGTCATCGACAACCCTGTGAAGTAGAGTTCTATTCTGATGTGCACGGGTTTGTCATGAGTAGGAATTGACTTGATGCCAACTGGACGGGAAGTAGATTAGGATTCGACAGTAATATTGCTTTTGCTTAAACACTGATTATAGTGTTGTTGGTAGTTTTCAGTTTCACAACCCAATTAATTAAAATAAAGACGATGTGCAAAAATATCCAAGCAAATATCATCAAGTCACAAAGATTATTTCTAATGAAATTAGAAACTAACCATGGCTAGATCATTCAAAATTGATTTCAGCAGGACATTCAGAGAGAGAGAGCTGTCAGAAATTCAAACTGTATGAGGAAGAGAACACGGATTGAGGGCTATATCGTGCCTGATGTCAGGTGGAGCTTGCCTGAACCAGAGAATAAAAGACAAATGTTTACCTGTGTTTTATGACTTTTTTGTAATCAGAGGTATTTTAATATCCACAAGAAACAGGAGTAATTTTGATAAAATGAATGATTACAGTGATTTTTTTTACAGTTTTGTTGGCACGTAATCCACATATCATACAATTCAATAGTTCAATCACATAAGAGGAATTACGAAACCACTACCCCAATCAATTTTGGAACATTTTTCATAGTTAAATGATTTTTGAAATGAGTTGCGTAATCACAGTCAGTTCTAGTGTCCCCTCCCCTTCCCAAATACATTGTTTGCTCTTTCATCCCCCTCACACATCCCTCTCTGCCCCCCATTCTTACCTTCATTACTTATTACCTCTAGGCATCTACTTCTTCCGTGTGTCACAAACTGGAAATCACAACAAAAACAAACAAACAAAATAAAGTGGTAGGGATTAAATAATAATACAAAGATAAAAATACAAATAGTGAGTAAGAAAGAAAAGACTACCACCAATATTTAAAACACCAGGGAAGAATTTTTTGTCATGGAATAAGCTAGAAATACTTGTTCCTAGGACAATTTCAAGCTGGTTTCAAAGGAGGTTAACTGGCCAAGTATCAAGTTCAGTTCAGTATAATTATGATTATAATAACCTCTATCTGATAGTAAAGCTATTCAAGACCCTTCCCTGCATCTAGAGGGGATCTGCCAGCAGCTTAATTTGACTAGATACTCTGCAGATAGGTTTTGAGCGCCTTCTGTCCTCCATAGTCTACAAATTGAATGTTTGCAATTTAGGCTTTGATACTTTTCCCTTTGCCATATTTGAGTTTTGTTATTGTTGTTTTTGAATCACACAAGCTGGTGTGCTTCTTCAATGTGGACTTGGTTGACTACTTACTTAAACGACTGCTTGTTTGAATACAAGCCTTTAAGACACCAGCCACTATTCTGATTGAATAACTGGGCATCATCTTCTTTCTTCACCACACTATGCTGCTGCAACACCCTTATCTTCAGTGATTATTTCATGATTATTATATTATATTATTATGATTATTATATTATTATTTCATGATGATTATGGAGCATGGCCATGTTACCTACCAGATCTAACTGCTTTTGGATTGAGGATAGAGTTAAATAGAGCCCAGAATCCATCTGCTCTTCTTTGGGATATAGACGACTCTGGTTTACTTTAGTGGTCATATTTTGACTAAATCACAACCCCATAAGACTAACTATCCCAATGACAGCAACAAGCCAAATAGCAGACAACAAAAAGCAAGCAAACAAAAACAGACTAATTAAAGGTAGGAAGACAAAAACCCATAGAAATTAAAAGATAAAACTATGTCAGTCATCCCCCTGGTGAATAAGGTGATTGCCCTAATTACATTGTGAATTTTTCCAGTGACACAGCACTGGACACTCTTGGTATGAAGAGTCTCTGCAAGTACAGTTCCACTGTACTTGCCACAACCCATTAGTTTTTTTTAAAGTGTATGATACATTTTCCTTACTAGGAAATCTTTGTTGGCCTGCTATCAGGCATGATAAAATGATTCATCATCATGATTTCTCATTTCAGTATTTACAGAAACCAAAAAAAAAAAAAGAGGCGAGTTTGCACAGATGCGTCACGTTCAATTCCTTACTTTCTTTAAAAATGTTTCTTTCAGATTGCTTACCAGTGTTGTTGTTTTGAAATCATTTACCTTTTTTCCTGAAATATTTTCAGATGTGTGACATAGTTGACCACATTCGCTTTCTATCTATTCATCCTATGGACCAGGCTGTCCTGGCAACACTGTAACATCTCAGTGTGTTTTATCTTATCTTGTATGCCGCGTATCATTGTTTCTTTATACATTCTTCTACTGTTAGATATTTGGGCTGCAGCCTATGGTTTTTGACTTTACCAAAACCAAGACACTCAACTGTGTGGATCATGACAAATTACAGATAATATTGCTGAGAATAGTTGTTCAGGAATTGGTTCTTAAGATTTGCTCAATTGGTGCTTCTTCTTATAGTAGTGAACTCATACAATACTTGTTCTTTTGTAATTGACTTACGTCACTCAACATAATGGTTTCCAGAGCCTTCTATTTTCATGTGGTGTTTCATTCTATCATCACTGCTTTTTAGGGATGCATAGTATTCCATTGTGCATATGTATCACTGGCAGGGGTTTCCTCATGGCTGCTTCAATTTCCAAAGCTCAGGGTCTAGCAGCATGCTGCCATGTGTCTTGTCAGCCTCAATGTCTCTCAGGGTTGAGCCTTGTGTTTTATCCGTTAAGTGTCCCCAAGGGAATGAACCTTAAGTCTCTCACCTCCAAGAGAAATAATGCGAGATTTTCCAGAATTCTCAGGAGAAAGCCATGCCCCCACAGAGATCTCATTTGCTATCTCCAGATTGACAGGCTAAACTCCACCCCTACATTCCCAATCATGAAATTGACACCAGAGTACATGACTGCCACAGATTGAAATCATTAAGACCAGGGGATGTCTTCTCAAAATGGCAAATGTATTTTTTCAATATGTCCTTATTATGCATCACGTACTGTCTCGCTTTTTACACAACAGGATGTTCTAAGACTATTTTTATATATTTACCTTGCTCGGCCCTGAATCAGCCGTTTGCCAAGAAGCCCTAGTTCTTTTTTGTGAGAGTGGTATTTAGAAACCAAGATCTGGGCTCCAGGTATGTGCACTGATTTAGGATGACACCGCTTCTTGAACCTGTTAGTAGAAAGAGTTACGAAGTACTGTATGCTAAACACACACATATTCTTGCATATCTATATTTCTGTATTTTTTTTGGGGGGGCATCACTGCCCTCTGGTGGTCGTGGGAGCTACCCAGCCTTGCTCTTGGAGAGCTGCTGTTGGATTTGAACTGCCAAGCCCATGGGCCACAGTCCCACACTCAACCACTATGCCACCAGAGCTCAGCCCTATTTCTGTATTTATAAGACAGAAATTGTACATTAGTCCACCCTAATAGCTCCATTTTCAGTTTAATATTTTAAGTATAATTTTATTTTTTTCCTTTCTATCAGTATTTGAAAGTTTAGTTCTTTAAATTTCTTTTATCCTTCTAAATTTTTGTTATTATAAATTAATAGATTAGTTTTTTCCTCCTTGTTTCACTTAATATTTTCCATGATTAAAAAAGATTGAACAAAAATGTTAGATATATTATTTGTCATTCACCGCACACTAGCCAAATGAAATATATGCAAAATTTAAGTGCTTAGGCTTTCAAAGCTTTTGTAAGTTTACATAATTTGCTTTTATGAAATCACTAATAATTAAAATTGCACGAGTACTTGTGGGATGCATTTTGTTTACTCAGATCAATTTTGTGCACATTAGCAATGTCTCATCTCTATTCTCCTACCTTCCCAAGGGTTAATGTCCTCCACAATTTCCCTGTGCTCTCAACTTTAAATTCTGAGATTCTTTCAAGGGTTTCCTGCTTGCATTCTTGTATGCTGGAGTGTCCTGCTTTGGGAATGGAGGTGACTTTCCATCATTTTTCATCCGAGCTTCCATGACTCACCCCTTTCCTGTCCCTCAGGTGTGACAGGGTAGGATGAGTCACTTGCTGGGGCTTTAGTCAGTGGTGGGCTTCAAACACTTTAACACTGAACTCAACAGAAAATTAGGTATCAACTCTGTTAACTGGTGCGAGATGGCTGAATTCTACTGTTGGGTTTATCTATTAAATAGAAGACTGAATTTTTCAGGAAAGGAAGACAAAAATGGGATGAAGGGAGATTAAGAGGAACAGCTTGATTTTATTTTTTTTCAATCTTCCTTCAATGTACTCAGAGACATAATTTCCTTCTAAGTGCTATTTTAGGTACATCCACAGACGTTACAATATTGTACTTTTATTGCGAAGGTGCCCTGGTGACACAGTGGTTAATTCATCTAGCTGCTAGCCAAAAGGTCAGTTGTTTAAACCCACCAGCTGCTTGGTGGGAGACTCACGGAGTTGGAATAGTTTCTATGGATGTGAGTTGGGTTGGGGGAACTTTCATTGCCATTCATTTCTGAGTGGCTTATAATTTTCCCTATGATTTTCTTTCTAACCCTGGCATTATTTATTAATGTATATGAGATTGCAAATCAAAGCAATCTTTATGAAAAAGAAATATAAATGTCATTTTACTTGTTTTCTCCCTGCATCTTAAGTACCATGATCTCTTTCTGGCTTAACGATGAAAGTCAACAAGTCCTTACATGTTTAAAATGCTGATTTAAATACTATCACCAGGGCAACCCATTGTAAGATAACCAATCAGCTTTTTAAGACTCTAAGGGATAGAAATAATTCCCTCCAGGATGTGATAGCAGTCTCGGAAATCTGTCTGTCTTACAAATCTTTCTTAGAATTTACATCGTCAAGCAAGCTTTATGATAGAGAAATTTCTGTGCTTTTCTGGCAGCTTCAAGGAGGCAAGGGAGTGATATTTGTGCTGTTCTCCCCCAAAGAATTTTCATCAGAGTTAGAGTGTCTCTTCCTGCTCCCCTTCCATGCCTTTTGTATTATGTTTTAGAATTTATTATTCACTGGGACTTAGTGCATATCTCATTCCATAGTTCAATCACTTCAAGCAGACATGTACAACTGCGACCACAGTTCCCAAACATTCTTTTTCTTCCTGCACTCCTTAGTATTGTCTCCCTTTTACCCTCAATCACCACTGTACATGCCCCCCTTCCCACCTCCAAAATCCTAATTGTACTTGCTGTCCCTATAGGTTCATCAATCCTGAGTCTCTGGTTTTCCAAAGTTAAATGTTAGTTATGTACACATTAAAAGCAAATGAAGCAGACTTGAGAATTCCCAAATGCGCAGTTATATGTTTGACATCTATATCAGTTGTTGTGGCAGTCGTGTGCTTATGTTAATTTTATGATTGAACTGTAGGGGTGGAGTCTAGCCTGTTAATCTGGAGATAGCCAATGAGTAGCCAATGAGGCCTCTATGTGGGCATGGCTTTCACCTGAGACTCCTAGGAAATCTCGTTATATTTCCCTCATGAAGATGAGAAGCTATCTTCCCCAGTTGTTGGGAGTTAGTCTCAGAGATGATGAATCACAGACAAGACAAGGTGGCAGCCTCTGAGAAGCTGGAGGAACTGGCAGAGAGACTACACAGCTTTGCCCTGATGGAGCCAGACCTCTGAAGCTGGGGTGGCCACATGGAGACCTCTGCCAGTGATGAGTTGCTTCTGTTGTTGATGGACCCTGAGCCCTGGAAGTGAAGAGCCATCGGGAGACCCCTGCCAGTGCCTGGATTCTGCACCCACTGACCTGTGACTTCGTGAGTTGGAAGGAGACTTTGTAGACTGATATTGGACGTATGGGTTCATATCGGATTTATGACTTTGTACTGGACTGGATTGGGATGCTTTCTTAATGTTCTATTTCTCTCTATAGAAACCTTTTCTTTATATCGATATGCGTATCTATGAAATTTGTTCCTTTCGCCTACCCAGACTGACACAGTTGTTATGGGTTGGTTGCTCATGAATCGATGCCAAGAGTGACCCTAGGTTCAAAAGCATAAACTGTCCTGTTCCTGCATCATCTTCATGATTGTTGACATACGCTGACCCACTGTTGTGGCTACTGGAATCTGAGTGTTTTCCAACACAGGAACTCCTTTCCAGCATGCTATTGGCATGTTGTGATGCACAGGGTTTTCGTTATCTAATTTCTTGAGAGATTGCCTAGTCTCTCTTTCTAATTTGTCTTAGTCTAAAACTTCTGTTGAAACCTATCACCTTACTTGTATTTGAAGTATTTGAGATATAGCTTTCAGCATTGCATCAATGTGTAAACCGCCACAGGATAACACATTGACTTACAGGTGGCGTATATCTATATGTAGTAAAATGTTTTACTTCAGACTTTCACAGAGGACTTTGATTAACAATCACTTCATAGTGTGTTAATGTAATTGTATTTATCGTATCTAAATATTGGTAGATTTCCTTAGTAAGGTACATGCTTTGAACATGTGATAATATTTTTATAGGGTCTTTTAGTTTGAGATTCAAATACTTTATGTCTTCTTTTTTATTACTTAGGTTATTAGTTTCTGAGAACTGTGAGTTAAACATATCCAGGTAGAATGATTCACTTACTCCCCCCATTCTTCTTGGCAGCTATTATTTCATATATTTTAAAGCTAAATTATTAAATACATATAAACAACCAAACCACACCTTTTGTCATCAAATCCACTCCATTTTACAGGGATACTGTGTTGGGGTCCCAAGACTGTAAACTTTTATGGGAGCAGACTGCCTCCTCTTTCTCCTGTGGAATGGCTGGTTACTTTGAACCACCATCCTTGTGATGAGCAGTTGTGTTAGTCTAGGTAGACTAGAGAAACAAATTTAAAAACACACATATGTGTATAATAAAGAGGTTTATATGCAAGAACAGTTGTATAAGAAAACATCCCAACTCAGTTCAGTCCAAGGATATGTCTGATATTAGCCCATATATCCGACAGTAATCTATAAAGTCCACTCCAGACTCATGAAACACATACAATGATATTAAATGACTATAGGCCAGCGGGTAGAAAGTCTTGGGATCCAGTGGCATTGTCAGCATCTCAGCCTCCACATGGCTTCTCTGGGTCCAGGTTTCTGGCCGCATCAGGGTTAGTCCATGTGATTTCTCCTCAGGGATGTCTCACAGGTAGACAGCTTTGTCAGTCAAGTGTCTCCAAGAAAGTGAGTGTGGTCAGTAGAAAAGCTTCAAGCAAGTGAGCCAAGAGAGATAGTGTCATCACCTCCAAGAGGGAATTACCAGTTTTCCCAGAATTCTCAGGAGAAGGCCATGCCCACACTGAGGTCTCATTGGCTATCTCCAGATTGACAGGCTAGAGTCCACCTCTACACTCTTAATCCTCAAATTGACACCAGATTAGGTGACTGCCAATGCACATCATCAGGGCTGCAAGGTGCATGTAGCCAAACCAAATCCACTGCCACTGAACAATTTATAGGAGACAGCAGAATTACCTCTGTGAGTTTCTGAGACTGCAAATCCCCAAGGAAGCAGAATGCTCCATCTTTCTCCCCAAAATCATCTGGTGGTCTTGAATTGCTGACCTTGTGGCTAGCTGCTCAATTCATAACTCACTGTGCCACCCAGGCTCCCTAAAAACATGTAGATTCATGATCACTAGCCCTCCTTGGCTCATTATTTCTAATACCAGTATACAGCCAAGCTCATTGCCATTGAGTACAGAATATCTGAATTTGTTCTGTAAGATTGTTTGCTTTTTGAAGTTTTCTCTTATCACACATTGAAACTAACAGCTGATAAAGAGACTTGGCAGCCTCGTGGTATATCCAGTGAGCTGCTAACCACAAGATCAGCTGTTCAAACTCAACAGGCACACCACAAGAGAAAGATGGGATTGTTTCTCCTAACTTCCCATCCTCCTGCCCCCTGTAGATTTAGTATCAGAAACTCACTGGAGTGGGAACACTTCTTCTCTGTCCTATAGGGAGTTCTGAGTCAGAGTCCATTAAATATCAGGGGGTGGGGTGGGGGAGCTGTTAACCAATGACTGATAAGTCCCTGCAGCTCTGGGTGTAATCTGTGCCCCAAGTCTCTTCGTGAGATTAGATTGAAGGTAACGTCTGTTGGACTTTGCCTGGGGTGACATTGTCGCTTGCCTTTTTTCGTACTCCCCCCACTTCTTTCCTTCTTTCCCTTGTAGTGCTTCTTTAGTAAATCACTTGCATTCAAATCTTCATCTTAGGATCTGTTCCTGGGGGATTTTCTAGATATCATTGGGGTTCAGAGGTGAACATCCGTCTCTCTAGATATTGTGACATTGCAACTGTGGCCATCGAAGAGGAGAAAGAGCGAGGAATGATAGGCTAGTTGCCATGACCATGTCGTTATGGAGACAGACATGCTGGGCTTCATCACAGCGCTGCTTTCCACCAGGTATCATGTTGCTGTGGAAACAGAAAGCCTGACGCCTGAAAGAACATTTTGTTCTAATCCCAGCTGCTTAACCCATCTGCTTTGTCGCTCATTAGCAGAAAGAACCAAGCGAAGTTTTCTAGAAAGGGTCCTACCCTGGACTTTTCCCTCGGTGAATGGCAATCGTAGGGTATTTTTAGCCAAGAATTGTGCTAACTGAGATGGATACAAAATTTACCTGTCTACATGGTTTTCAAATGCACATAGATACTGAGAATCAGTTAGCATAGATTTCACCCCGAGATGACTTTGCTGCATTTGAGACTACGAATTCTTTCAGCACTAACCTTTGTTCACAAAGTTGGGAATGATGAAGCTAACTTATCAATAGTGTCTTTTGTGATTAAGAAAAAGCCAACTTTAAATTGAGGAATTATGGGATATGCTGGTATCGATTTATGGTGGTGGCATAGAAGTTGGAATCTGAGCATCGGCATTGATGTTGTCAAGACTAGCTCTCTACTTGACCACATCATGTCTCCGTTATAGTGTAGTTTGCCTGATATGATCACATTGATTGTGTCCTCAAGCAAAATGCAGTCCTTGACAATTTTAACCCTTTCTCCACTTACTATGATTTTGTCTACTGGTGCCGTTTTGAGGATTTTTGTTTTCTTGAGTTGTAGCAGCCCTGGAAGCATAGTGAGTATACCTTTGGGCTCTTAACCACAGGCCAGCAGTTTGAAGCCATTGGTGTCTCGACTGGAGAAAGACGAGGCTTTCTACTCCCATAAAGAGTTACAATCTCAGAAGCCCACCAGGCAGTAGTACCCTGTGCTATAGAGACAGGAAATGAATGGATGTCAGTGAGTTTGAAAATGCCGAGTTTGTAATAGCCACTGAAGTTTTTCATGACTTATAATAGCTACTGAAGTGCTTCAAGTCCTTCTCAGTTTCAGGAAGCAAGGTAGTAGCTGCATATCAGGTTGGTAAAAGTCAATATTGATGTCACATTCTTTTTCATATAGCCCAACTGTCAGATAATTTGTTCAGTACACAGAGGGATTCTGAAAAGGGTGTAGAAAAAGGGACACCATTGCTGATGTCAGATGGATCTTGGCTCAAAGCAGAGAATACTAGAAATATGTTTACTTGTGTTTTATTGACTATGAAAAGGAATTAGACTGTGTCAATTACAATGAACTAGTGCTCATTGTGCTCACTGGAATTTGCATATGGAGCAAGAGGCAGTTGTGCAAACAGAACAAGGGAAAAATGCATGACTTAACCTCAGGAAAGTTGTGCATCAGGGTTTTATGTGCTTATCATACTTGTTCATCTGTATATTGAGGTAATAATCAGAGAAGCTGGGTTATATGAAGAAAAATGTGACATCAGGATTGGAGGAAGTCTTATTAACAGCCTGCAATACACAGGTGACACAATCTTTCTTGCTGAAAGTGAGGAGAACTTGAAGAACTTGCTGATGAAATATGAATTGCAATTTATTGTAAAGAAAACCAAAATCCTGACAACTGGTCAAGTCATCAACGAGAAGAGATTGAAGTCAAGGATTTTGACTTTGAAACTATTAATGATATTTTTTGATAATATTATTTTAATAATATTCATTTTTGATATGTTATACAGGGTTCTCTAGATAAATAGAACCAGTGTACTTATGGTTTTATGTCTCTTATCTATAATCTCTCTATCTATCATCTATCTTGAATCCATGGTGAATGCCTTTGGAAGTAGCCATCAAGGACTCAGGTGTGCCTAATTCAAGCCATGGCATTTTCAGTGGCCTCATATGTATGTAAAAGTTAGACAATGAATAAGAAAGACCAAAGAAAAATTGATCCATTTGAATAATGGTGCTGAAGAATAATAATAAAAGTACCACGGGCTGTCAAACAAGCAAACAACAACAAACAAACAAGCAAACAAACAAACAATCCGTCTTAGAAGAAATACAACCAGAACGCTCCCATTGGCAAGGATATTGAGACTTCCTCTCACATAGTTTGGGCATGTTGTCAAGAGACAACCACTCCTTGGAGGAGGACATCAGGCCTGTTAAAGTAGAGGAACAGCACAAAAGAGGAAGGCTTAATGATATGGGTTCACAATGAAATGGTTGCAACAGTGGGTTCAAACATTAGAGGAGGTACAAATCGAGGCAGTGTTTAGTTCTGTTGTGCACGGTGTTTCTATGGGGTGGAAACAACTGAACAGTACCTAGCAACACTGATAGACTGAATAATAAGTCTTGTAAAAGAATACAACCCTGATGCCCAAAGGCATCTTGCCTGATTTTAAACCACTCAGCAATACCCTTATTCTTTTTGACTAATTTCCTCTTAGTCCATATCCAAGTTCCACACGAGTATAGGGTAATGTTCTGGAATTTCCATTCTTCTCAATGCTGTTACAGTTTGTCATGATCCACATAGCCTAATGCCTTTTCATAATCACTAAAACAAAAATAGATATCTTTGCGATATTCTTTCTTCTCAACCAAAATCTGAGTTCTGCAATGCTAATCATGTCCTATTCTGAATCCAGGTTGAATTTCTGGCAACTTCCTGCCTTCTATTGTTGTAACTGTATTTAAATTACCTTTGGCAAAATTTTACTTGCATAAAATATTAATGATATTTTCTGATAGTATCCATGTCATCTGATCTGTTAAACAGCGTTCTCTAGAGAAATAGAACCAGGGTACTTATTTTATCTATCATCTATCTATCTATCAATCATCTATCTATCTATCTATCTATCATCTATCTATCTATCATCTATCTCTGGATAGATATATACAACATGAAGAAATAAACAGCTAATTAGTCCACAGAGCAATACAGAGGGCTCAGTTCAACTCACTTCGATGAGAAAGTTAATATAGTGGCAGTTCTTCAACTCATGAGGGTTGCTGTGTGCACATCAAGTAAGCAGACAGCTGAAGGGCTAAGCTCAGAAGCTGAGTCTTCTGAAGGGCAATACAGCCAGCCTGGACACAGGCAGCCAACAGCAGGGCAGATCACCAACAGTCAGCCAGATAATGGTCTGACACTTCCTAGTTCAAGTGTGTATACACCAACAGTGTGGCAAAGCAGGTCTCAAAGGAACCTCAAACTATAGCAGCACTGTCCATGGGTTGGGTGTTGTACAGGTAGTGTAGCTCACAAGTTGAGGCAGAGAACTAGCTAAGACAGCCGCACATTGGTCCATTCATCAGAAAGCAAGAGACAGAAAGGTGAGGCTCACTGAGCCATTTATCTCTTTGACCTTCAATTAACCAGCAAACTTATTAATCCTACATGTGTTTATTGGCCAGGTTGGCACAATAAAGCTACCTGTCTTCAGAATGGGGGAAAATAATCTCTTTTAGTTGGTTGGACAGATTTCTGTCTTCCAAATACCTTGAAACCAAACAGTGAATGCTTTAAGTGCTTTATCAGCTTGCTGATGTCAATTCAGTCAATGTTAATGTCAATGTCAATTTTCTGTCAATTCCTGTGTCTTGCTTTCACTATTGCCTTCAGGGAAGATTGCATCCTTTCTTCAATGCTATTGGTTCTTGATCACATGGTACGTCTTTAAATTATTGGTGTCAATAAATTAAGATCTCTAAACTTAATATCTCAAATTTTACTGCCAACCTGGTGGGATAGTGGCTCTGTGTTGGGTTGTTAACAGCAAATGATTGAAAGCCATCAGTTGCCATTCTGGAGCAAGATGAGGCTTCCCCATGAAGAGCTAACATCTGAGAAACTTACAGGAGTAATTCCAACCTGTCCTCCAGGATCCTTATGAGTCTGACATGATTTGACAGCAGTGAATTTAATTTGGTTTTCTCCTAGAGGCATCAATTAAATTTGGGGAGCAACACCAGTTTTCAGAGGAAAGAGGGTGTATCTAGTTAGAGTTAAGTTATAAAGACAGAAATATACTAGTATTTCAAACAGAAGGAGCGCTCCTAATAAGATATTTATAAAATCATTGAAAGTACTATAGGAGTTTAGTTAAGAGTACAAACACAGTTGCGGTCCATTCAGAGAACCAGAGAGATACTGCTACTATCTAGACAGCAGGAACAACAGGCAACACCTGGTGATCTCTTAGCTCCTCTGCTATTCAACTCATTCTTAGCTCCTCAAGAACTCAACTCACTGCCACAGAGTCCATGTCAACTCCTTCAACCTTGTAGCACTGGGTAAAACTACTCTAGTGGGTTTCCAGCACTGTAATTGTTCACAGGAACAGAAATCCCTGTCCTCCTGCTCTAATAGAGGTGAATTTTAAGGGAACATGGCAGTCATTATTAAAAAATTGTATTTGTGTGTGGGAAGCTGATAGCACTGATGATTGTGTAGCTCCATTCAATGGGATTGAACAAAAGAATTGTATGTCAATGGATATATTGGATTGTGTAAGATATGTCAGTAAAATTGTTATATTGGAAAATATTATTTGTGAAGTTCGCTTGTCTGCTAAAACTATCAGAGAAAGATGAAGAATTCTATCCTCTTATCTTATGGTGGAACCTAAAATCACAACTTGTACCATGCAGGCAATTGAGTATGTCCATTGAGTTCTTATGCTTCCAGCCCTTGTAATCTAAGGTAGAGTTGAGAGAAGAATGGAAATATATACAGACCCAATAGGCAATATCTGGTTATTATTTATTTCATATGCTTCATTTCTAACATCTTAGTTCTATTTCTCAGAATTTATAATTAAAGATTGATTCAGGATGCTTATAACTAGTCTGTTTTAGTTATCCTTTTGCCTTTGTGTAGTCCTGGTGGTGGAAGGAGCAATGCACTGGGCTGCTAAGTGCATGGGCAGCACTTGGAAACTCCCAGTCACTCCGTGGGAGAAAGACAAGGCTTTCTACTCCTGCAAAGAGTTAGTCTCTGAAACCCACAGGACAATTCTACCCCAACCTACAGGGTCTCTGAGCCAGAATTGATAGCAGCGAGTTTGCCATCTGAGTGGAGAAAATTCATGGTTATATGAATAATAGAGTTTTCTATTCTGAGTCGATTAATGATGTAGTGATTAAGCTTTGGGCTACTAACTGTAAAGTCAGTAATTAAGATGAGGCTTTCCACTGTCGAAAAGTGTCACAGAGGCAATTCTTCTCTGTCCTGTAGGTTTGCTCTGAGTAGGAATTGACATGATGGCAGTGAATCAGTGAGAACGGCCATTACCATTACTGTCTGTCAGTTTGTTGTACAGTGGTAGAATATGGATAGCTAGGACATTGGAAGTTAAGCTACTGGTATTTCAAATACTCATAGGATCACCTATGATGGATAGGTTTCAGTGGAGAAACAAACTAGGAAGAAGAGATAGACAGTTCACTTCTAGGAGATTAACCACTGAAAAATTAAAAAAAGTCATTTTATTGGGGGCTCTTACAACTCTTATCATGATCAATACATACATCAATTATATGCAGACCACATTTGTACATCACAGAACATTGCGAGAGATAGGAAGATGAGACCCTCAGGTTGGAAGGCACTTAAAACAAAGATATCAGAGAAATAGAAAGAATTCTACCCGAAAAGAACTTCCACCTCAAAGTAGAGTAAACTTTAATGACACAGATGGAACAAAGATTTCAAGGTTTTCATTTGTTTTCAGGGCATGACTCTAAATGAGCAGAAATAGCTGTGTGGCAGCCATGTGCTTATGTTAATTTTATAATTGAAATGTAGGGGTGGAGTCTGGCCTGTTAATCAGGAGAAAGCCATTGAGTAGCTGATGAGCCTCTGTGTAGGCATGGCTTTCACCTGAGACTCCTGGGAAATCTCGGGGTATTTCCCTCGTGAAGATGAGAAGCTATCTTCCCCAGTTGTTGGGAGTTAGTTTCAGAGACGATTAATCACGGAAAAGACAAGATGCAGCCTCCGAGAAGTTGGAGGAGTCAGCGGAGAGATCACACGGCTTTGCCCTGATGGAGGCAGACCTCTGAAGCTGGAGCGGCATGCTGTTGATGGACCTGAGCCCTGGAAGTGAGGAGCCATGGGGAGAGCGCTGCCAGCGCCAGAATTCTTCACCCACTGACCTGTGACTTCCTGAGTGGAAGCAGACTTTATAGACTGATTGCGGGCATCTGGGTTAATATTGGACTTATGACTTTGCACTGGACTGGATTGGGATGCCTTCATAGTGTCACATTTCTTTTGTATATAAACCCTTTCCTTATACCTATATGCGTGTCTCTGAAATTTGTTCCTCTAGTCTATCTGGGCTAACTCAAGCTGCAAACATCAATTAAGAGCCAGGACATGTAATGTATATAGTATGAATCTTGAAAAATTGGAATCCATCAGAAATGAAATGGAACACATAAAGATTGTATTCTAGGCAGTTATGAACTAAAATGGACCAGAACCTACCATTTTGAGTCAGGCAACTAGCTGGCTCATTTAAATGCTATTGAGGCAGGCTGACTGTGATGATCGAAGACTTTATTGAGTGCAAAAGATAGGAGCTGAGAAGAGAGTAGGGTTGAGGAATTCTAAAAGGATAAGATAAAGGTGCATTTGTAGCAGTGCATTTCTAGCTTTTTGGGAGACTTGTGGGAATGGTGTGTTGTTGCTGTTGTCATTGAGTCAACAACAAAATTTTGCTGCGCGCTAAACCATCTTGGTGACTGTAGATATGTTTGAGTCCATTGTGGGGGAGGGGAATTTGTGTCAGTTCACCTCACTGAGGGTTTCCTGTGGTTTTGCAGACCATTTAAAAATAGAAAAAATTGCAAATGATGTATTTTGGCTTATGGGAAAAGGGGGATGAAACAAGTAAAAAAGCAGATCACGTGGAGCTGGACTTCAGGTGAGATTGGACGAAGGACTTAAAAATCTGCCAGTAACAATGGAACCCGCCATTTCTTTGTCTGGCTTGTCTATTCTCACAAATTGGTTCCTTTCTATGCTTTGTTTTTCTTCTTTTCTGTTGATTGACTTATTCTGCTTCACCCAGCATGTGGTGGAAATGACCACAAGGTTCCAACACTCAGTTTACTGGAATTACTGGGTTTCCACTTAAAATTCCCCCGAGGGAGAATGTGGATGATTGGACTTTAGTCAAATATTCTTTCTTGGTCCAATTAATGAGTCAGAATATGCAAATTGAAAAATAGGACCGCTGCAAACTTTCTGCAACTCTAAAAACAATTCTGTTGTACCTCCACAATCATGCCATAGCTCAAAATGTAATAATAAATCAGTATACTCAAGTGTTTTCTTTGGGACTTTTCAAAATCTAGGTAGTCTGAGACAGAGCTCTCTTTATTTTGGCCAATGGATTTGCTTTGTATTATTCCTAACCTTTTTTTAGAATTTTTATTTTTTGATCATCTTATCGGAGGCTCTTGCAGCTTGCAATTCAGGTGTCTATTCATTGTGTCAAGCACAATCGTGCATCTGTTGCCATCATCATTTTAAAACATTTGCTTTCTACTTGAACCCTTGGTATCAGCTTCCTTCCTCCCTCCCTCACATGCCCTCCCTCATGAATCCTTGATAATTTACAAGTTTTCATGTCTTACACCAAACACTGTCTCCCTTCACCCACTTTTATGTTGTCTATTCCCCTGGGAGGGGGTTATATGTAGATCACGGTGATCAGTTTCCCTTCTTTACCCCCACCTTCCCCTTCCCCTCTTGGTATCACTATTCTCATTATTGGTCTGAGTGGTTTATTTGTCCTGGATTCCCTGTGTTGTGAGCTTTTATCTGTACCTGTATACATGCTCTGGTCTAGCCGGATTTATAAGGTAGAATTGGGGTCATGATAGGGTTGGGGAGAAAGCATGAAAGAACTAGAGGAATCTTGTATGTTCCCTCAGTACTATGTACCCTGACTCATTTTTCTCCTCCTTGTGACCCTTCTGTAAGGGGATGCTCAATTGTGTACAGATGGGCTTTGGGTCTCTACTCTGAACTCCCTCTCATTCACATTAATATGATTTTCTTTTGTTCTGGGTCTTTGATTCCTGATATCTGATCCCATCAATACCTCATGATCACACAGGCTGGTGACTTCTTACATGTGGGCTTTGTTGCTTCTCAGCTAGATGCCCACTTATTTATTTTCAAGCTTTTAAGACCCCCAGGTGCTATATCTTTTGATAGCCAGGCATCATCAGTTTTCTTCACCACATTTGCTTATGCACTCATTTTTTCTTCAGGGATTAATTTGGGAAGTTGAGCTGCACAGAATGCCAGGTTATTAGATCAAAGTGCTCTTGTATTGAAGGGGTACTTGAATAAAGGCCCAATGTTCATCTGCCGCCTTAATACTAAGCATATAAATGTACACATATCTATTTCCCTCTTGTTACATATATTTACAAATGTTCATGCTTATATTTAGCTCTCTATAAATGTCCTTTGCCTCCTAATTCTTTCCTCTATTTTCTTTTATTTTCCTCTTGTCCCACTACCCTGTTCTGCCTTCATTTGGGTAATTCTTCTTAGCTACATTGCCCTTGACCAAGCCCCATTCTATGCCCTCCTCATCATGGATTTTAGATCCCTTGTTTTTCCCTTGTCTTTGGGTTTGTTGGCTGCTCCCTTCTTTTGGGAGTAACTCTCAAATGAGTTATATTCTACAGCTTCTCTCTCTACCTCCCTTCTCAGTACTCTTCTCAACACTCAGCCCATATATAGAAAATATTATTTGGTTTTTCAGTTCATCTTAGAGAATATTGAACTAAGGGACTCTCAAAGTCAAGGACTGCATTGCTTATCTTAATGCTCTTAATGATGATGCATAATAGACATTCTATGTACATATGCTAAATGAATGGCACTGTATTTTTTACATAAAATATACAAATTTTGTATTTTAGCAATATAGTTTCTATTTTCTGTCTTGTGATCCTTTTTAACCCACCAGTACTGTTTTTTAAATAATTTGTGATTTTGCCCCAAAAATTCAAGATGAATTGACCAATTTAAGTTTGCTGCCATAGGTCTAGAACAGAAGTGGCTCTTTTTGTCCCATTTAGCTGTCTATAGCATCAGATTCTCTGGACAGTAGTCAAATCTTTGCTTCACATTTTGCTATGAAATGAACATTCAAAATTCAAATAACCTTGCTGCCAATTGAAGCTTTCAACCTTGACAGTAAAAGCAGTTCAAATTCTTCAGCAGTTTCATGTCATAAAAATTAAGCCAAACTATCATTCAAAGGTTTCCAATATAATTCCTCTGTAATTTCTTTGATATTAGAAAATGAGTTTAACTGATCTACCTATTACATGTAAATTGATCAAATTGGGATAGTGATATTATTATTAAGAGAAATTGGTGTAGTTTTTCTTAAAAATAAAAGAATTGCTATGTATGCCAAACAAATTGAGTTATTTTTCAGGCCAACACTAAGTATAAAATATAAAATATGAAAAATGGTCAATTATCACTTGATAGGCAAGACTTGATCATATTATAATGATAATAATAACAACGATAATAATAATACCACACAATGCTTCCTTTGTGCAAGGAACTTTATCTACTCTATGCTGTTTAGCATCCCCCAAACTCAAAAGATTATCCTCATTTTACAGAAGGGAAAAATGACGTGAGCAAGACTCAACAGTCAGTAATTAGAATAGCTGATACTGGATTCATATGGTTCTAAAACTTTTTGTTATTTTTCATTTTTTCCAGTTCTCTGACTTATCTTATTTCAATGCTTAAAAATTGAAACACAAAGACTGAATACATTTTTGTATGTCCAGGAGCCTAAGGTTATTTTCATCTGGAAATGATGACGATGACATAGTTGCTAAAACTAACTTAAACTGGTTTTAGAAGTCTCCTTTGGCTGAAGCCATAGTGTTCTTAAAGCTATTTCTAAGTGCTCCAAGGCTGCTTCATGTGTCCTTAGGGATAGAGAAAAATGTCTATAGGTCCTTTATCCTTGTCCCTTTGCCATGTCTCCATATTGAGTCGCTTCCATTTATCAAGATACCACTTCTGTGCACCAGAGCCAGTCATTGGAAAGGAGACTTTCTGAGTCTCTGTACTGAATTTTCTTTGAAATGATGCTACCTTTGTAGTAAAATTCTTTGCTTGAATTTTCAGAATAGACCGTAGGCTAAGAGAGTCACTATGTGTCAAATGACAGTGAGGTTTGGTCTTAAATTCTCCCACCATCTCCTTTTATGAATGGAACCCAAAAGAGATAAATCCTTCAGAAATAGTAATTGGAGTGATGAGGTTATGGGAAGAGGGTGGGGAGGGAAGGGGGACCTGATAGCAGTGATGACTGCATAACCCCACTTGAAGAGAACAAAGAACAGGATTGTAGGTGAAAAGATACATTGGATAATGTAAGATACTGCAAATATATATATATATATATATATATATATATATATATATATATATATATTTAAATTTTCCTGGGGGGTAGGGTGAAGAGGGAGGGGATAAAAGGAACTTATATCAAAGAGCTCAAGAAGAAAGAAAATGCTTAGAAAATGATGGTGGCGGGGCTGAGCCCCGGTCGCGTAGTAGTTGTGCGCAGGACTGCGGCCCACTGGGATGGAGGTTCAATTCCAGCAGTGGCTCCACAGGAGCAAAGGCTGGGCGTCCTACTCCCACCTCCAGAGGGCAGTGATGCCCCCCCCAAAAAAGAAAATGATGGTGGCAGCAGTTGTACATTTATACTCAATCTAATTGAATTAGGGTTGTTATCATATCTGTAAGAACTCCCAGAAAAATGATAAAAACAAAACTTATTTGATCATCTGCCACTTTGTTATATTGTGATAGTTTTCATGTTTCTATTATGCCAGAAGTTATCACTGGTATTGTAGCAGGATTATCCTGGTGAAGGATGATCCTGCACTAAGACAGACTAGAAAGAAAGGCTTGGCAATTTTTTGGAAAAGGTCAGCCATATATATCTTATGGATCACAACAGAAATTGTTGGATATAATACCGAGTGAGAGGTCTCTGTGTTGGAGGACATCCCAAGGGCACAGTGGTTGTAACAATAGATTTGGGCATACGGATGATCATGGAGATGGCACAGAACTGGGCCATGTTTTGCTCTATGGTACATAGGGTTGCCAATAATTGGAGCTTAACTAATGGCAACTAGTGGCGGTAAGAGACTCAGAGAGGAACCTTGATGACTTTCAGAGTGCATCTTCAATTTCTACCCATGCTAAGGGTTCTCAATCTGTGAATCAATTCACAATCTTATTATGGGTCCCGGTATCGAGAGTCCTGCCACTAGCTTGTTGCGCTATCATGGTTTGCTTTTTGTTGTTCTGTACATTAAATACCAGCAGAGTCACACATGGTAGACAGGTTTCAGTGGCGCTTCCAGAAAAGACTCATTAACAAGGTGTGGTACATAGATGACACAACCTTTCCTCCTGAAAGGAAAGAGGATTTGTAACACTATGATGGAGATCAAAGATTACAGTCTTCAATATCGATCATACTTCAATACAAAGGGAAAAACTTCTCACAAATGGACCAATAAACAACATCATGATAAAGTTGGAAGTTGTTAAGATTTCATTTTATTTGGATCCACAATCAAGACTCAGGAAAGTAGAAGACAGGGATGTCAAATAATGGAGTGCATAGGACATATCTGTTCCAAACAATCTCAAGTTTTAAAAGCAACATTGGACAACTGATCTTTGACAAAAAGTCAGAACTCATGTTGTGAGAAAGAGATTGTTTCCTTAACAAATTGTGGTGGCAAAATTAGATACCCCCTTTCAGGAAAATGAAATAAGACCCATTTCTCACACGCTACACAAAAACTAGCTCAAACTGGATCAGAGATCTACATGCAAAGCCTGAAATTATGGCACATACACAATGAAATACTACACAATGCTCAAGAATGATGATGAATCCGGGAACACTACAGCACATGGATGAACCTGAAGGACATTGTACTGAGTGAAAAAGACCTGTCACAACAGGGCAGATCTTGTACGAGATCACTGTTATAAAAGTTAAGAGACGGTTTTCACAAAGAAAGAAACATTCCTTTATGGTTTCCAGAGTTTGGTGAAGGGAGAGTAAACTATGAGCAAGAGAGTAGAGGTTGAAGGAGAAGACAATATGCGTTAAGAAGAAGGTCAGCAAGAAATGATGGGGGCCACTAAAAGACCCTGGGAAGAATACCAGAGTTTAGGGCAGACGAGTTTAAATCCAGAAACAGCTCATAAAGGACAGAGAAAAAAGTGTCACACAGCAGTCCCTTTGAAGACTGCAGCGTGCCTGACCCACGCCTCAGACTCCGCCGTCACCCCAGAGGCACGTGACAGCTGTACAATGACGATGGGAGGCTGGAGGAGAACTAGACGCCTTCAAGTGACGGTGCTGGCTGTTGTGTTGTTGTTTGGTGCCGTTGAGGCAGTTCCAGCCCATGATGATCCTGTGCACCACGGAGGGAAACACTGCCTGCTCTGCGTCATCCTCACAAGTGCTCGTATGTCTGAGTTCATTGTTGCAACCATGGTGTCAATCCACCTTGTCCAGGGCCCTTTTCTTTCTCACTCCCCTCTGCTGTACCCGTGACGTCCTTCTCCAGGGACTGGCGTCCTCTAACAACATCTCTAAAGGATGGTGACGTCTCACTCTCCTTGCCTCTAAGGCGCACTCTGGCCGTATTTCTTCCACGAGGGAATTGTTTGTCCTTTTGGCAATCCATGGTATTTTAATATCCTTGGACCACGAAGCATATGAACAGCACAATGGACTGGGAGAAGAATGATAACATCTGTGCTGGAAGGAGTGTGCTTTTTAGAAGGGAGGTTGGCAAGACTTTATCTCACAGATTTTGGACGTGTCATCGGGGAGGACCTGTCCCTCGAGAAGGATATAGTGCTTGGTAATGTTGCAGTCAGCATCAAAAGGAAAGACTTTCAATGAGAGGGATAACACAGAGGCTTCAAGCAATGGACTCACCCAGAGCAAGAATTGTGAGGAATGTGGAAGACCAGTGGTATATTGTTCTGTCATACTTAAAGTCGCTATGAGTCATTATCATCTCGACACTTTGTAACAGCAACAGTAGCATATCAAGTCCCACTGGTAGCACACATGTCCATGCTTCCATTAACTCCTTACCTCATTCCATCACGGGAACATATTGGTAATTATGATGCTATTACATGACAGGGGTCATTCCCTCTTCATTTACCCACACCTCTATTGTCCTATTTTGTCCAATCACTAAAGATTTCAGCTTAAAGTTCTATCTTTTTTTTCCCCTTGGGCATCACTGCCCTCTGGTGGGAGTGAGAGGCCCAGCCCTGCTCCTGGAGAGCTGCTGCTGGATTTGAACCACCAAGCCAGTGGGCCGCAGTCCCGCACTTAACCTCTCTGCCACGGGCCTCAGCCCCTGAAGTCCTATCTTGATGGAGTCCTGGCGGTGTAGTGCTTAAGCGCTGGGCTTCGAACCACACAGTCAGCATCTCCGTGGGAGGAAGATGGGGCTTTCAACTCCCATAAGCAGTTATAGTCTTGCAAACCCACAGGGGCTCCCTATGAGTCAGCATAGGGTCGATGGCAGTGAGAAGTCCTATCTTGAAGATTTGCATTCTATGATAATTTTTGGTCAAGACTTTCTTACTGATGTTCCTCTCAAAAGTAGGGCCTGAGACAAGAACTTGCATTCCAATTTATATTGGAAAGCATGGAATTGGGAAGTGGAGAAAGTTCATTGTAAATTGCAACACTGGATTTGCTTCTTCAAGGGGTACTTTGAGGAACTCTTTAGAATGCACCTCAGAATTCTCTGCCTAAAATAGTATAGAGAATTTGCTTACTACTTCTTGACCAAGAGTGACACCTCTTCTTCCAGGGCTGATTGTGATTGTAGCACCTCATATGTCTGTATAGTGTCATCACAGAGAATGCATTGATGGAGATGAACTGGGAAAGATTCACTTGGGAGATTTTGCCCACCATATCCTACTCTAAACAGGGGAAGAGACAGAAGGAAAGAGATGAATGCATTTTTTTTGCACTGGATTACCTCCCCTCTGTTGTACTGCTAGTAGAACTGCCTTGTGGGTAACTAGAGTTTCACAGGTTATGTGCATCCCTCTTATTGTGCTACATGTATTTCCTGGATCAATATTCAAGATCAGGACTGACAATGTGGTATGAGGGGAGCTGTAGCTGAAGATTATGCAATAGAGAAGTGATGAAATCAGATTAAGACACGGGGGTAGAATGTTTGTACAGATTTCTGTGCTATCCCAGCCTTTGAAATCCCACAGCCACTTGGTATCTTGGCCACTTCCAATGAAGATCTCATCCCCTGTCACTATTGCTGACAAACTCATAATAGAACAAAACAATAGAACAAAATCACCTTCAAGATAATTGGTATGCTCAAGTCCATTGTTGCAAGCACTATTTTGAGTACCTTCCAACCTTGAGGATTCAACTTCCAGCATAATATCTATTATAATTTGTATGGTTTTCATGAACTCATTTTGAGAAGTAAGATCATCAAGCCTCTCATTGTAGTCACCAGCTTATCTTAGTTTGGAAACCCTCCTGAAATCTGTTCACCGTGGCATTAAAGTATCAGTGGAATAGTTTCCAGCATCAATGCAAACCCTCACAGTATAATAAACTGACAGATAGGTAGTGATCTACGGTACTAAAGGACCTTAAACTGAATGTGCTTTCTGAAACTTTAAGCTGGCAGTAGAGTGCTTTTCACCCTGCAGATCATCTGCATGCATAAGAAGTCATTTCCATCATTGGCCCAGTCTTTATGGCCTCTTGGGATGTTTCCTTTGGCAAGAGTACCTTCCAGCTGGGTTGGCTATTAGTGAGTCTTTGAATTATTTATGTTGGTGTGCCTTTTCATTAGTATGAATTGTCATGAATTGGTGGTAAACAAAGTGATTTAGGCTTGAGGGACAAAAGAATATAGTGCAGTTTTTAGTTTAAGGCTATAACTTGGGTTTTGTTGTTATTGGTCTCACAGCATAACATAAGTTGGTAGGAGAAGAAATTTAGTGAGTTAGAAAGAATCTGGATTGTTTATCAGGAGACCTGAGCTCTTGGTTTTTCTCTTACCGTGAACTCAGAACTTCAAAGGTACCGTCGCAATCACTGTGTCTAACATTCTGATTCTTTCATCACATGAACAGGGGCCCCTGGAGCAGTGTAGTAGAACCAGATATGGAAGCCACATGGTTGAATCCCTCCTGATCGACATCATCTTGTCAATCTGTTGGGCATTTATTATTTTGGAGCTTTAGTTTCCTCATCCTTTAAAACCAGGAGCTATATTCCAGGGTCGACTATGAGAAGTGAGAGGTAACTTGTTGAAGTTTGCGTGTTTCCAAAAGCTGACTTTGAGATCAGGATCAGATGAAAAGTATTTTTACTGTATTTGGGAGGTAATCTCAGAAAACAATGTGAGGGTGTAGAAATGTGAAATGGGGCAGGTGAGAAATCCAATAAAAGGTGCCTTCGTGAGTGGGTTAGCACCACGGTCAAGTGGAGCTCAAACTCACTGGGGACCCTTTGGAAGACCCTTTGGAATCGTGCGGAACACGATTCAGGATGGCCTTTAAAGGCTAAGAAAACTTTGGTACTTATATGCCCACTGCCCTTTGGAGACTATAGTGTGGCTTTGGTAGCATTAATTTCCTAGCACCTCTGGCCTGCATGGCACATGCCAGCCGATGAACTCACTCACGTGTTCAGACTGCACTTGCAGGTAAAGATGCAGAATAATGTGTGCACCTCACCTTTCTACAAGTGACATCCATGATGAACTGAAGGGACATATCTAGCATGGAGCGTATCCAGCACATCACAACTGGAGGTACTGAGACAATGAAAATTCTAGGGGTCTTAAGAAAATGCAGAACCCCTAGCATGTCTTGGACATAGATTGAGGTTCTGCCTTTTTGATAAGGTCCCGGTGATGCTGAATAGCAAGGAGCTTCATCCTATTCATGAATCCACATCAGTTCAACAGCTGTTGATTGAAGCCTGGCTGAACTGAATCTGAAGCTTGACAGGGAGAAGCCAGTGCAGAACACTGGGATCAGATGTGATAGCCACTTTGCACATGGTCGAGGGGTGTATCCTGCTTTAATTGTCTGTGAGCAGCAGAGTTCTTCACACACTTGCTTGTTTTAAGAAAGGGAGGATGGCAGGATTTTTTAATGATTTCTATTCTCTTGGGAAGAATTTTAGCATTTAAGATAGTAAAATCCAGCAGTATAGCTCCCTTTCTGCAGATGTGTCCCAAGTATCTTAGAAGTGGCTTCTCTGGCACCACGATTTACATAAACCCTGGCTCACTTAAACATTTAAAATGGAACACCTCCCAAAAGTTGTACTAATAGCAGCATTTTAAAAATTAATAAATAATTTTATTAGGGGCTCTGATATCTCTTATAAGACTCCATACATCAATTGTATCAGACACATTTGTACATATGTTGCCATCATCATTTTCAAAACACTTTCTTTCTGCTTGAGTCCTCAGTATCAGCTCCTCTTTTTTCCCTCCCTCCTTAACTTTCCCACCCTGTGGAACCTTGAAAAATGATAAATTATTATTATTTCCATATCTTGAATTATTCACTGTCTCCTTTTGTTCACATTTCTGTTGTCGGTCCCACTGTGGGGTGTGGGGTGGGGGTCCTAGGTCTATCATTGTAGTCAGTTCCTTCCTTCATTTCTTTTCCTTCTCCCCTATATTCTCCCACCACTATTCCTAAGGGATTTATCTGACCTAGATTCCATGTATGGAGAGCTCTTATCTGTGCCAGAATACATGATCCAGTGTACCCAGATTTCTCAGGTAGAACTGGGGTCATGATAGTGGGTGGGTGGGGAAACATTAAAGAACTAGAGGACTGTTTTGTGTTCCATTAGTGCTGTGCTGCATCATGGCTGTCTTGGTCTTTCCTTGTGACCCTTTTGTGAGGGAATGTCCATTTGTCTACATGGTCTCCACTTCAACCCCCATCATTTGCATCCATATATTTGTTCGTTTGGGGTCTTCTGATATGTGATATCTTCAACACCTTATGAGCCTACAGACTGATGTGCTTCTTCCATGTGGGCTTTGTTGCTTTCCTGTTAGACGGTTGCTTGTTTAACTTCAAGTCTTTAAGAACTCAGACACTATATCTTCTAATTGCTGGACACCATCAGCCTTCTTTACCGCATTTGCTTATACACCCATTTTGTCTTCAGTGATCACGTTGAGAAGGTGAATATCACAGATGATCAGGTTATAAGAACAAAGTCTTCTTGCATTGAGAGAATACTTAAGTAGAGACCCAATACCCATCTGTTACCTTAATACTTAACCTAGAAATAGATGTACATAGAACTCTATACCTATTGTTATATATTAATATATTTGCATATCTGCATGCCTATATACCTCTAAAAGTGTTTTTTGCTTCTTAATTCTTTTTTTTTGGGTGACATCACTGCCTCTGGTGGTCGTGAGTGCTACGCAGCTTCTTAGTTCTTTTATCCATTTCTTTTTATTTTCCTCCTATTGTGTTGGACTTTCCTTTGACGCTCAGTTCTTTCTCTTGGCTAAATTGCACTTGATCCAACCCCCTAAGGGATTCTATGCTCCTTCTACAAGTGCCATCTATGCTCTCTCCTTCTTTGCCATCGATTTTAGATCTCTTATTGTCCCCTTGTCCCTGAGTTTGTAGGCTCCCCCCTCCCTTCACCCAGCCTTCTCCTTCCCATGTCCGCTGGGAGCTGTCGCCCTCCTTGCTTTCTCCTCGGGATTGGTTATCCTGCCAGTCTTCTATGGAGAGACATGAGAAAAAGAAAAAAGAAAAGAAGAGCCTATAAATAGTTCCAGGTATGTCTGCTGACCCTTCTGAATGCTTTCCAATAGTAGCTGGTGAAGGACCACACGCTGCCCGCCGATTTTGAGGTCTATCCTTAGGCTTCCTCACGTATTTCCCTGCTTTGCTCTCTGTGCTGCTCTATTGCTCTTCCTTTGTGTTTTGCTTCTGTGTGGTGGGTTCAGACTGGCACAATTCCCACACGCTGTCTCCACCGCTGCCCTCCATAGCACTGTGGGTCAGGGAGAGGGTCTCGTTTCCTGTAGTAGGGCCAGTCATCTTTGAAGGGCAACATTTTTTATAGTTCTTCAGGGCTTACCAAATGCTTTCCAGCACATTATACCATTGTGTTCTTTGCAGACCTAGAAAAGTAACCTATGAAGGACATTCAAAAACAAATGTGTTTTTCAGTCCTACCCACAGCCACGGAGTCAATTCTGACTCAGAATGACCCTTTCCAGGGTGCCTGAGGCTGTAAATCTTTAAGGAAATAGACAGCCTCACTATTCTCCAGAGGAATGACTGGTGAGTTTGAACCATTGACCATTCAGTTAGCAGACCAGCACTTACTGATAGCGTTAACAGGGCTTCTGTGCATTCTTTTGTGTTGCACATTAAGCCAAACTTCAAATTCACTGTTATGAGTCAATTCCAACTCATAATGACCCCATAGGACACAGTAGAACTGCCACCATGGGCTTCTGATAATGGAACTCTTTATGGGTGTAGAAAGCATTATCTTTCTACTCTGGAGCCACTGCGGGTTTAGAACTACCGACCTTACAGTTAGCACCCAGATTGTAACCCCTATGTCACCAGGACCCCAGCTGTTTGACATTAGGGAAGGCATTTTACATAGGGAGGTACATACTAGTCCAGATCCAATGCAAATTGACTGTAAAGACGCTACGTAATAAGCGCACACTGTGTACCTGAAGCACTCAGTCAAGATCTGAGGGAAAAAATGCAAGGTACAAGTCAAGATGCCAGATCTGGAGGAAAAAATAATGCAGATTCATTGCAGTTATTTTTGCACTTTCTCGATTTTCCAAGGTACAAGTACTCGTGTCCATAAGGGTCTTAAGAAAAGCCTTGACCTTGTGCAGATCTCCGAGTGGAACCATTTGATGTTTCAGTCTGTTGAGTAGCG
Source organism: Nesogale talazaci (assembly GCA_004026705.1). Lineage (NCBI taxonomy): Eukaryota > Metazoa > Chordata > Mammalia > Afrosoricida > Tenrecidae > Nesogale > Nesogale talazaci. The sequence goes on along the minus strand of PVJH01011261.1, from coordinate 34,432 downwards.
TGGGGCCGTGCATACACTACTGTGAGTTGGAATAGACTCCGTAGCAGTGAGGTTGGAGTTTCGGGTTGGTACCTTATCTCCTAGCCAGTCACACACAGTGGCCACTTGGCTGTCAGCATTTGTTTGCTTGGCCAATGGGCTCAGCGAAGCAGATAAAAAAACACAGAGTAGATGTTTAAGATTTACTTTATACACCGCAATACCTACTCACTGCCCTCGAGCTGATTTTGGCTCATTGTGGCTCTGCAGGGTATCAGTGGGTGGCCAGTCCTCTGATATACTTACAGCAAGGGTTCAATGGGCAGTTGTCTAGTGATAATTATTATTTATTCTAACACCGATGTAGAGATTATAAGAGAGAGAGAAGAACAATAGGAGTTACGTTTCACGGTACATGCTCACCTCCGCCTTGCTAGATGGTCCATGTGGAGAGAGGGGCAGGAGAGGGGATTACATGATGAGGGAGAGCGTCCGGCACTGAGGGGCAGCCTGGAGCTGATGGGCTAGAGCCGGCAGGCTGGAACCCCCTCTATCCTATATACCCTCTAGAGCCAAGCCAGGCCCCTAATTACAGGTAAGGACAAATGTCACAGGAGAGGGCTGTCTAAAGGGCTAGATGGTGTTAAGGGGAGTGGTCTTAGGAATGCTAACGTGACTGTTTGAAGAGGGGATTGATAAGATCAGACCTCGGACATCATCTGGAGGTAGATAAACAGGTGTCAGATGAGGAGTCTTTGACCATGGTTCTTGAAGCCCTCCCATAAGCTTCAAAGGAAGGGAGTCATCATCTTAACAGCATGGGAGTTAGTTCTGCTGTGAGACAACACAAAGGTCTCAGATAATTGGGAACTTCAGAGAGAATAACAACTTAACTTCCATAACAAATGTTGGTAAACAGTTTTCTTAATATTTGGAGTATGGTAATTGTGGAAAAGTTTTGTCTTCACCCCACAACTGGGCAGAGGAGAACCGTCCCTTTGGATTTCAGAAGCTGAAATTCACTTAGGGAGGGAGGAAGTCTTACCTTTCTCCTGTTGATCTGTTAGTGGTTATAAACTGCTGAAGTCTCGGTGAGCAGCCCAAAGGTGAGCACAGTCCGTCAGCGGGTCTCCAACGCCTAGTGACCCACTCTAAGATTTGGAGCCTCCAGGTCGGTCCAGGAGCAGACAGCCTCCTATTCCTCTTCTTGGATAGCTGATGCCTTTAACTGCCCACCTTGTGTTATCAGTGGAATGCCTAACACATCGTTCCACTAGAACTTTGTAAGCAGTGAATAAGGGGGACATGAAATCCCACAAATGTGGCGACCTTCACGGACACTTAGCGTACTCCCATCAACTCTTTCGGATCTATCACATGTTGTCGATATGACGCTTGCCCCTGGGTTCAACTACTATTTGAAAAGTTGTTCATTTAAATCCGCCCAGAGGCATTTCAGAAGAGTCACTCAAACTCACTGCCATTTAATCAATTCTGAAAAGTCAAAGCCTGAAAGCACCCGTGGATAGCTCTGACCTGTGTTAGTCCAGGTAGACTAGAGAAACAAATTCATAAACATGCATATCCATATAAGGAAGAGTTTATGTACAAGAGGAATGGACCATTTAGAAAGGATACCAACCCAGTCCAGTTCAAGTCCACAAGTCCAATATTAGCCCTCGTGTCTGATACCAATTCACAATTCTCCTCAGGCTCATGAAGCACGTGCCATGATGCAGTGGGTGCAGTCTTGTGCATCCAGTGGTGGTAGAAGCAGGTCAGCGCTTGCAGGGGTTTCCCCGTGGCCTCCCAGGCATCTCAGCATTGGAAGGAGTCTCCACGTGGCTTCTCTGGCCTCAGAGGTCTGGTTCCATCAAGGTAAACCCATGTAGCTTCTTCTCCAGCTCCTCCAGGACTCAGGGGTTATCAGCAGCAGGAATGACCAGTTTTCCCAGCATTCTCAGGAGAAGACCATGCCCCCTCAGAGGCCTCATTGACTATATCCTGATGGACAGGTCAGCTTCCACCCCTACACCCTCAATCTTCAAACTGACACTCCCAGAGCGGCTGTTGGGGTAAAGTCACTTGGTTATCAGCCTTTAGCCACCGAGCCACAAGGGCTCCTAACAGGGGTCTTCTGATCTATTTTTATGACTTTTCTTTGACTAAAGTCATTTAGTACTTGACTGCAAGTATAAAAATTTGATACATATCCATGTGCCAAGACAAAAATAAGTCACCTGAGTAAGTTAGCCTCTGATATTTAACCACCTACCTTTTAAAAAATTTCTTTTCCAAAAAACAGCTTAAAAAGGTGGCCCTAATTTTAATATTGTCTTCCTGTTTGGTAGAGCTGTGAGTGTTTGTAACTAGAGTAAAGGCTCCTTGGGGCTCTGGGAGGAAATGTTGGAGGGAAATGGGAAGCTAATAATGAAGACAAGAAGGAAGAAAAATGTGGTAGGGCTGATTGTAGTGATGATTATACAACTTTTCAGAATATGACAGATCTATAGAAAGGTATGATGGATGAATTATATCTCGATACAACTATTAAAAAACGAATGGCACTAAAGCCTTCATGCGATGAAATAATTTTAATTTGGACACACATATGTGTTTTTACTCTAAAAATACTTTCGTAAGGAAAAAGCACTTTTGTGTTCTCTCAAAACCAAACCAAACCCATGGAGCAGTCCTTCCCTGCACACATGTGGTTGTATGAGTTGGAATTACCAAGATGGCAGATAGTAATTAAAAAACAGATTTGATTAATAATCTTATAGAAAAAAATTATTTAAAGTAGCTTCCATTACTTTGCAATGTTGCAAGAGAAGCACATGGGTGTCATCCGTGTCATCCATGACAATTTTATTAGTTAAGATAATTTTTTTTAATTTATCATTTTATTGGGCACTCATACATTGCTTTCCATCATACTTAGAAAGATATTCTTTTGCTATTTGAAATGGAATGTTAATTTAATTGTGCTTGGGGCGCGAGGCGGCAATCCGATAAGCACCCAGATCCCTACCTAAGAGTCGCTGGAACCTAGTCACGATGATTCGGATTGAGGGCCTCGCACCATAGCGGGTCCCCGAGGAAATGAAATGGAAGATGTGCGAGGATGTGATCTCCTCCATACGGAACTTTCTTACTGACGTGGCCCTGCTGCGAGTCACTCCACTTATCTTAAAGAAATTGGTTAGTATATGAAGATGTGGCATCGCCAGAGAATGAATGATGTGAAAAATCTGATTCCAGACTCTCTTTCCATCTGCAAATGAATAGATCCAGAGAGACATACCAGAGTCTTTGCTTGAATGAACTTAAAAATTTTGCTTGACCAGAACAAGTTTGTTTTTGTATTTTTTGTTCTAGTGACTGACTGACTATATAAAATTAATTTGGAAATGTGAAAAGATTTCTTGTGATGACATTACACCCTTTTGCCTCTGATACTCGGCCTCCGTGAATGTTGATGTAATTATAAATAATGTCAAACTTCATTTTCCAGCAAGAATTCATCACAAGTGTCTGCAATAGTTCTGCCTTGATCACCATCTCTGCAGACCTTTCTTCGTTCTGTCCAGAATGCAGTTATAGAGAGACCATGAGAATTAAGTTCCATCATGCGGATGTCAATGCAGAACCATAATGATATTGGAGCACAGAGCCATGATTCTGCATTTTAATAAATGTGTCAGTGTGAAAAAAATTAATTGTGCTTAATTATAAGTGTGCTAGGCTGAGTTGACTGGAGACACAAATCCAGTGACACTCATATGTATACGCAAGAGCTTTATATCAAGAAGTGATTGTATATTGAGAAAGCATCCCAGCCCAATGCAACTCAACCCATAAGTCCAATGATAGTCCATAAGTCCCCTTTCCGACTCCTGCAGCAACATCCAATGATGCAGAAGGCAGGGTGATCACAGGTTGGTGGGGGTGAGTCATGTGGATACAAGGTTGGGGGAGGCCAAGTCGGGTTGTGGCAGCTTTCAGGGTGGCTTGCAAGCAGAAAAGTGAAGGGGAAGGTGGGTGGGAGATGCACACACACACACACACACTTCCAAGGAGATACCATCAGCTGTGACCTGATTGACAGGTTTGACTCCATCCCTCGCCAGGAGTGTCTAGTTGACATAAAATCATTTGGCCACCACAATAAGGGTCTATTGTTATATAAGACAAATCCGGAAACAAGTGATTTCAAGGCTTGTTAATTCAGAAACAGAGTTCTTGTCTAGGTTCTGATTCCACTTCTCTGAGGTTCTTTTGATTTTCCTCTCTAGATCACAAAATAACGGCCACAGCTCTAAACATTATGCCTTCACACAAGTGATTCAAACAGGAAGGAGGGTGTTTCCATTATACTTGTTCTTTTAATTGTGAAGAAAAAATAATTCCCAATAATGTCCTTAGTTCGTCCCCTTCAGGCCCTTTTGGCTAGACTGTGATCCTATGCCCACCCCTAAACCAATCACTGGCAGAGGATACACAATTAGCATGATTGGCTTGACTAATTATGTCTCATTCCTTAGGCTTGGGTTAGGGACCAAATGTTCTTGAGCACATTTGGTTTCCTTAAATGTGAATAAAATAATTGTTAGAAAGGAAAAATAAAGGAGAAATGGCTTTTGGGTTGCAACCAATATTGTCTGAAAATACACATATTTTCTATTGTTTTTCTAAATGTTCCTCGGGTACCTTCCAAATGAAATGGCGACACATTCAGAGGTTGGGAGAAAACACTGAAAACAATTTTTTTCTTCCTACTGAGTTCTATAGAACTGTAAAAATGTTTTGTGGGACACACTGGATATCTTGCTGGGTTGGGTGCTGTATGAAATGAAATGAAAAGCACAGCCCCTCCTGAGGGCTGTGTGCTTGGGAACGTCACATGGTATGTGATGTAAGTCAAAGTTTGGATTGGTTGCAATTTTTGTAGGAGGGGTGAGGGCTATAAAAGATAAGTTTGTGTGAAAGTTCACGTGGACTATCTGAAAGACAGAGCAATTTTAGCTGCCAGTGATTCTGATCTCTTCCACAGTCCTATGCCCAGGCAGAGCACTTTAATTCTACCCAATTTGTTTGTTCCTTTGCTTCTACTCTCTCAGATGTGCTATCTTCTTAAGAGATCGGCTCTTTGGGCTTTTCTTATTCATTCATTTATTCCACAAATATTTACTGAGGGGCTATAACATTCTGAACATTGTTTTAGACATTTGGGATACAACCGTGAACAAAATAGACGAAACTTGCTGTTTTCATGAAGTTCTAAATGGAGGAAAGAGACCGGAAATAAGTATAATTGTGGTAAAGTCTTTATAATGAGTCAATTATCAAATATATTGCTGTCTTTAGCTATCATGGATCACAGTTCTTGGATCATTTCCATCCAATGCATAATGGAATTGGACTGTTGTGATCCATAGAATTTTTGTAGAATGATATTTGAATGTAAATTTCCAGCCTTTCTTTCTAGTCTGTCTTCATCAGGACACGTCACTGAAACCTGGGAAGCATTACAGACACATCCAAGCCTTTACTGACAAATGGGTGATGGCTGTGTTTGAGGTACATGAATTTGGAATTAAACTTGGGTTTTCCACATGGAAAATGGGAATTCTACTACTGAACCAATGCCGCCCCCATAATCTATGTTAGAAGACGATGGATAGCATTTATGAAATGGGGGAAATGAAAGAGGGACTAGGCAGCAATTGAAGAGGGGATGCTGAGAGCAAGTCTCATTAAGGGAGGCTGTCTTATAAGACTTGAAGGTAAGAGAAAACTCTTGCTCACTCACTACCATCATGAGTTGACTCAGAGCAACTCTGTAGGACAGAACAGGACTGGTCTTTCAGGTTTCTGAGGGTGTAAATATTTCCAGGAGTTAGAAGCCTCACTTTTCTCTTGAAGAGTGGCTGGTGGATTTGAATCACTGACCTCACAGTTAGCATCCCAAACATCACGCACGATACCACCAAGGTTCCTAAGAGAAAGTTAGGGTGTCCAGTTTTAAGGATTTTTATTTTGAGTAGAGGGATGATATACTCTGACTGTAACTTCAGAAGGCATACCCCATTGACTATTGTGTTAGTCCGGGTAGACTAGAGGAACGAATTTCATAGACAAGCATATAAGGAAAAGGTTTACATATAAGAGGAACAGGACATTGAGAAAACATTCCAGTCCAGTCCAGTTCAAAGTCACAAGTCCGACATTAACTCATATGCCCGAAATCAGTCTATAAAGTCTCCTTCTGACTCACAAAGTCACAGGTCAGTGGGTGCAGAATCCCAGCGCTGGCCGGGGTCTCCATGTGGCCACTTCAGCTGCAGAGGTCTGGCTCTATCAGGGCAAAGCCGTGTGGTCTCTCCGCCGGCTACTCCAGCTTCTCAGATGCTGCCATCTTGTCTTGTCCGTAATTTATCATCTCTGAGACTGACTCCCAACCACTGGGGAGATAGCTTCTCATCTTCACGAGGGAAATATCACGAGATTTCCCAGACGTATCAGGAGAAAGCCATGCCCACACAGAGGCCTCATTGGCTACTCAATGGCTATCTCCAGATTAACCAGCTAGACTCCACCCCTACATCTCAATCATGAAATTAACATAAGCACATGACCGACACAACTATGTGTCTAGCAGACTCTGAGGGAACATACAGGTGGGATGCAGGGAAGCAAAGAGACCACTGGGAGGTAAAGGCTCCCAGAAGAGAGTCACTGGAGGCCCGTACCAGAGTGGTAGCAATAAATGATGCCAAGCAGTGGGGTTCTAGATTTGATGTGGTTATAGAAAATGCAACCAATAGACTTATTTCCAGCTATATATGGGATTTGAAAGAAAACAAGAAGTTTAATACAATTTCAAGGACTTTGGCCTGAAAAATTGATGGTCAGAAGGGGCATCAATAGAATTTGGAAGAAAAGAAAGAGAAATGGTATGAAGGCAAAATTACTGGAAGGAATTTTTTGGGAGGATTTTTACAAAGAGAAAGCAAGGAAGGAAGGACAGAGTTATGGAGAGGGAGACTACACAAGGACAGAAGATTAATAAAAGTGTTTTTGTGGGTTTGTCTCCTTCATTAATTGAAAACAAAACCCCAAATCTCCTTCTAAGTGCCAGAGTTATTGATGTGTAGAATTGGAGTCTGATTGGTAGCTTGTAAGTCTTCAACGCTTTTCTGAGAGTTCTGGATTCAGTAAGGTTACATTCTTATTGTTGATCTCTTGAGGTGGGAAGAGAACTCCCCCGGTCTTCTAATTTTGAAGCCAGTCCAGGTTTGTGGGAAGGTTCTACAGAAATAGTAAGATGACAAAAACAAAAAAGATGTTAAGATGGTAAGATGTTAGAACCTTCATATTCAATGTCAGCTCAAAGTTCAAGATGACAGCTTAGGCTTCAGCTCTTTTATCCACATTCTGGAACCACAGAAAGAAGGAAAAGAGGAAGAGGGTAAATAAGGGCTTAAGCATGCTTCTCAATAACTGCCTTATGACACATCTGTTTATATTCCAGTGGATGGCCTAACTATATTGGAAGTCTGGGAAATGAAGTCCTTAAGTGAGCACTTATGTACTCAACTAGAAATTCTACTATTATAGAAGGAAGAAAGAATGTAGCCTCGAATTCCACTGTTGTCTATTGAAATTTGATTCACCTTCAAGATTTAGATCAGTATCACTTCAAGAATTCCATCAAGAAGAATTAACTTCTCTTTCTGTCCCTAAGAACATGTTTCTCCTACTTTTATTACAGCAAGAAGTTTGTTCTCTATCAGATTATCATCAGTGTGATATTTCCCCCTTAAATTCCCTGAAGATTGCATCTCTGAATCAATACAGTGCCTACAACTTTTTTATAAAAGACAAGTAAACTTACATCTTGTTTAAACTAGTGCAATCCTGTGTTTTTTTATAATTGATAGCTAAATATAATTCTAACTAATGTCAGATATTCTCCTCTCCCCTTTTAGAGGTGAATTGATAATTACACAGATAACTCTTAAAAAGGGCTGGCATGCTAGTGAATGCAAGAAGGTTGGGGAATATTTGTAAGGTGATACTCTGATGGTTCATTCATGTCAAGATGAAAGAACTAGGTAGGATATAGAAGAAGAAAGTGGGTTTTGGGATGTGAAATATTAAGTTTTAAATTTTGGGTTGAATAATTTATATATGGATAACTTCAGGCAAAGGAATTTTTCTCCCTAAGCCTGAGTACCTATAGTTGTAAACTGGGAATGAAAGTACTTGCTTTGTGGTTTGCAAAGATTAATCAAGATGCCTGCAAAAATCATGGAATTAGACATTCCTAGACATTATGGTACTCATCATCCAGTGGACTTGAAATGGGTAAGGGGAAGATATGTGTTGCTTTATCTCATAATTAAGAAGCTGATTGCACATAAGTCTGGAACTCTTGGGTTATTTTCCATATAAGGAAAAAAATGTTATTTCCAGTGACAGAAATTAAGGGCATATCATTTATGCCCTTGTAATTGAGATAAAATTTGGCATGTTGACATGGACAATTTCCTTCCAACATCCATTAAAAATTCTCCAACATAAAGTACTAGCACTTATTGGTAGTCTTAATAGTCATATCACCATGTAGAATAAAAATGATGAAAGTGGTAATTCCATTAATATGTGGACTGAGTCATACCTATAAAATCAGATCCATAGTTAAAATAGTCTGAACTTTTCATAGTTCTCCAAGGATATATAGCTAAACCACAGATTTTGTTTTTATTGACAGTAAAATATAAGATATGCATATCACAGAACAAAGCTATTGGGGACACACTGTCAGAACTCTGAAACCAGGATAAAAAGCTGATATGATATGCTCTGTTACTCACAACACTCTACTTTCCTAGGTACTGAGTTCAATAGTTCATTGCAATGACCATAACAAACTCACAGTAAGTATTCATGAATAAATGGTTTATTAAAGATGTTAACAGTTTGCAATGCAGGTGAGGAATACTCACAATACAGTTGTTCAACCAGGACATGTTACAAAGTTCTTTCAGAACGGCTGATAAATGCCCAAAGGGCATGTCGCTTTGCTTTAAGCCTAAACTCAAAGGCATTGAGATTAAGCTTCACGGGTCAGCAAGCTCTTCTCCCCAAATTGAGTGCCCAGAGGCACACCATCCTGAAAGCCAACCTCCCATCCCAAAGCACTCAGCTATAGCTTTTGGTTCTGCTGCTGCTGCTTCTCCGATGCCCCTTCTGACTTCTGAATCCAGGGGGTTCACTTAGTCGGAACCTTGGGGTCCAGAAGATGTGTTCCATTCCTGACTCCTGCTGGTAGTAAAATTCTTCTCTCTAGGATGGTAATCATAATGGGTCCTGCTAACAATCACTCACAGGTCAATCTTCCCTCTCCCCCCACAGGTCAATCTTATCAGTGTATTTCCCATTTTCTTACCCAGAACCATGCAGCAAAAGCTGTTTGAGGGGAGTTACAGAGACTTTAGCTAGAGGAGCCACATTAAATAATTCACTGTGTCTGCACTTTAATTCTAAGAACAATTGGAGAGGTTCACATGAAAACATGGTGGTACACAGGATTAACTCTTTTGACCTCCATAGCCTTCTATTAATTGGGTGTTAGTATTTTAGGCTCTGATACTTTTCCCTCTGACATATTTGAATGCTGTTATTGTAGTTTACTTATTATTTATCTTCCCTCAGTTTACTCTGTAGAGTTATCCCCACAGGCTTTGTAGGCTGTGCTATCCAGCTACTGGAGAGGTAGAACTTTCCCAGCTATTGGGGAGATAGAGCTGTGAGGGTATCAGACTGGAATTCACTTGACTCGGATCAGGAGCCAAGCCTATTTATGCTTATATCCACCCCAGGCTGGTAAAATGGAGCTATTTCCCTATAACTCTGCCGTTCAGCCACTTTAGCTAGTTCCAGGTCTGGGAAAAACCAGTAGGGAGAGTTGAGGAGCTATGGATCTGCCAACTTGTGCTGATGGCTGAAGACAAAGGGGAGTCTATTGGCAGGCATTGCTGCTAGTTTATTTTAATAAATTTGCGTCTACTTATCCTTATGCTGAGCATTTTGCAGTCTGGAAGTGTACGAGAGCCCTCGGGTGATCCATGTGTGCTGATCGCTGTGGAGTCCTTCCCGCGCGTGCTACTTAGTTGCCATCTCCTGATTGCCCCATTTCCTTGACAACTTTCCTAGGTTCATATTTTATAGAGTCAATGTTCAAAGTATTAAGGGTTATTTTCAGTGTTTTCTCCTAGTTTTGTATTGTGATTCATTAGCAAAAAATATCCCCAAAGCTTTGCTCGAACTACAGCATTATGTTTGACCGCTTCAAGGAGGCAACTTCTCTCTAGTCATATTTGAGGGCCTTCCTACCTGAGAAACTTGTCTTATAGCACTATGTCAGACAAAGTTCTGCTGTCATTCCCAAGGTGTTCAGGGGCTAACACTTCAGATGTGGATATCTTATTCTCTCTTCGTTTTCCAGAAGCTCTTTTGAAACCTGCTCACTACGGGTGATCCTTTTGAAATATCAGTAGCATAGCTTCCAGCATCAGAGACTGCAGTGCAATAAACTAACAGATGAACTGTACCTCTCCTACAACCTGAAGTATGCAAGTGCTGGTCCAGTTTTGTTTTCTACTTTACTTCTTGGTCATATGTTTTACTTCTTGACATCCCTCCACCCACCAGCCATGATGGGCAAATCATTCTCCAAGTCTTTGTGTGATCCTATAACCTAAACCCCAAAATGGGCCCCCAAAGCTATTGCCTCTGAATGTTGAACTTAGTATGAGTGAGCAAGTTATAGGTAATACCATGATGAATGCCACATAGAGAGAAAATATGATTATATTGTCAACCATCCTGGAGTTCCTTTCTTCAGAGCAACTGGATGTAAATTTAATTAGCAAGTATGACACAAAAGGAAATATCAATGGAAAAATGCATCAAAGACCTCAGCATGACTGAACACAGCTGGAAGGCATAGCTGAACATTCTCCAGGTGAATAATTATCTGAAGAAAGGTGAACAACAACACAACCTATCAGTTGTCCACCTGCTTTGATTCAGTGGAAAGGTTGAACAAGTGAGCTAAAATATTAATGCCAGGATAAACCATCTTAGATGATTCTCACGGCTCTCTCAGTGGGAGTCCTCATGGTTGGATCAAGGCACTAAATAATAAAGAAGTAGCTGGGCTAAGTATATGTTAATAGCAGAAAATATATTTTCATTTTATAACCGTATTCTGTTTCATCATGTTAAGCATTTTTTCAACTTATAGACTAGATTGTACTTAACCTTGTTTCATATGAATTTCATTATCACCATAGCACATCTCTGAAGAAGAAGAATATTATGTATGATGAAGTCAAGGGTCAGAAAGAAAAAGAGGAATATTCTCAATAGGATGAACTTGCACAGTGGCTGCAACAATGTGTACAAACTTAGCAATGATTGTGTGGAAGGCACAGGGCCAGGTAGTATTTTGTTTTGTTGGATGTCTTATTGCTGCAGTCAGAATCAACTGGATGGTACCTAACAATAAAACATAACAAAGAAATGTGGGTGAGAACAAAATGAATGGTGAATCAAGACACAGAAATCCTGGGAAATATCTCCTTTATTAAGGCAAAATCTTAATTTAATAGTCAGGGTATTTGATAGTCAGGAGGTGATAGCATGAAGTAATTCTTCTGTGCCCAATGAGATTCATCCACTTTGATTCTTGTGACCACCATAGCTTGCAGCCTCTGTGTCTTGGCAGCATTTCAGCTTCAGCATTAAGGCACTGATTCTGACTTAAACAAAGATGTCATCCTTTGTTTACTCTGGCACCTCCAAATCAGGCTGGTAAATTTGGTAAAGATGTTAGAGAGTAAAGAGCAAAACCTTTACAGCACATATAAAGAATTTTTCCAAAGTTATATATGTATTTATTTATTTACAAAACAACCTTATACCCTTCAAAGTGCTCTCCAGTATACTTAATACACTTGTTAAATCAGCGATTCCATTCTTGGAAACCCTTTTTAAAACCATCTGTTTTGACGGCTGATATCACCTTCTTTGCTTTTTCTTCACCTCTTCTATGTTGCCAAATCGCTGTCCTTTCATGTCCCTCTTCATTCACAGAGTTAAAAAGAAGTCACATGGAGCGAGGTCAGGTGAGTAAGGTGCGTGGGCCAAGAGAGGTCTGCTGTTTTTGGCCCCAAACTGGGACACTGAGTTGGCTGTGAGCAGCTCCGTTGCTGTGGTGGTAAAACCTGTCCCCTGTCTGCCACATATCAGGCCTTAAAAAAAAAGCATTTCAAATAAGTGTATTTTCAGCTGCTCTTTAAAAGCCTGTGTGACAGCATTCGCCTGGAACAGAGGCGGGGATGGCCTCTCAAACGGCGTCTGCATTCCTGCTCTCTGGGATAGCAGCCTTGTCCCTGAGCATCCTGGCTCCTGCAGACAGCTGAGTCCATCAAATCTGGGTCAGAAGCTACAAAAGGTTCTACACCTGCTCCCTTACCCCAGCTCTGCCATTCTGGTCTGCAGCATGGTGTTCCAGAACTCAGTGCCCACCACAAGAGGGGATCCTTGTTGAAAAGGGTGCATTAGACCTGAGTCCACTGACCAGGCTGTCAGTCTTTCTCTTTCAGTTTCTTCTTTTTGGCCCTCTGGCCAGTGTTGCCTCCAGCTCTTTCCTTTTCTGGACGCTTCCTCCTTTGAGCTCTGCAGCTGGCACTGGTATGTGTCTGTTTCCTCATCTGCAGCCTCCTCAGCATCATCTCTCCATCCAAGACTTCGTCTCTAGACTGCTGAAGCTTCTTGCTCCTCTTGCAACTTGGGTCACTGCACGCTGTGCTTGCTGTCCCCCTTTCATCCTACATGTTCAAGCCATCCTCCCCTTCCAAGCTGCTGCTGCTGCTTCTTCTTTCTGCTGTGGGGGTCAGTATCAGAGATGGCCGGCCTCTGATACACTTACAGCAAGGATTCAACAGGCAGCTGTGCAGCTATAATTATTATTTATTATAATAGCTATATAGAGATCATGACAGAGAGAGAGAGAAAGAAATAATAAGAGTCAGACATACATCTCATTGGGGTAGCATGCTCACCTCCGCCCCGTATGGTGGTCTGCGTGGAGAAGGAGAGGGACCGCGAACATTAATTTTCCCCATTTAAGTAGTCTAACATGGGACACATCATTTCTCTAGTCACTGGTCAGGGATCCCGAGCAGGGGCTGTCTTAAGCGCTATAAGATGATAATGGCTTAGGGATGTCTCATGACTAAGAGGAGAAGAATGTGATAAGGAGGGACTCCAGACTTCCGGGAGTAGGTGAACAGGTCTATATTGCTAGGGGTCATTGACAATGACTTTTGAATCCCACACATAGGCCTCGAGGGAAGCAGATCACTATCCTAACTTGAGTCATGCAAAGCCCTCAGATAACTGGGGGCACCAGGGAGATTAGCTATTTTAGTCAGCTTCAAATGCTGGTAAATAGGTTGCTTAATATTTTAGAGTATGTGATGTGGAAAAGTCCTGTCTTCATCCCACAGGTCAGTGCATGCCAGGCTCTCCACCTCCTCTGCCCAGTCATCCCCTGCAGCTTCCTTCCTGCCTTCACCGGGGATGCCTTCCTCCAACCACTGTCACCACTTCTTTCTTCTCCTGCTCAGTTTCCTCTCTCTCCAGTGCTCCCGGACCCCTTGTTTGTATAGGCGCTGCTTCTCCACCCTCCCTCCCACTCTCCTCTGAGACTTCCCAATAGCACCTTTTCTTGTGTTTTCTCACACTCTGCTCCTTCTATTCTGGGTGCTCCCCTTCCCCGGGTCTTTCAGTTGGTGTAGTCTCTTCCAGCTGTTTCTTTTCCTTTTTGGGGGGGAGCTTGCTGTCACATGCTGGTTGAGGGGCCTCCTCGTTCTGGCCTTTGAGACAAACCAGGAAGGCCTGTTTCTGAGCTTTCAGCCACGTCAGCTTAGCCTTCCTTCCTCGTGATCCCAAGATGGGTGTCTCTCAGCGGACTCAAGTTGTACATGTCCTTTTGTGCTTCGTTTATTTCACTTAGCATGATTTCCTCCAGTTCTTCCCATGCAGTGATGTGCTTCATGCCTTCATCACTGCTTTTCAGTGATGCATAGTACTCCACTATATGTATGCACCACAGTTTGTTCATCCATTCATCAGTTGATGGAAATTTGGGTTGTTTCCAACACCTTGCAATTGTAAAGTGTGCTGCAATGAAGATTGGAGCACAGTTGTCTGGCCATGTTATTATTATTATTTGTTTGAAATAAGGCCTTTTTTTGGATGTACATTGTTACATATTCTTTTCAGAACCTCTAAGTAAAAAGCTTGATCTACACTCTGACCTGGTGGAATGAACTCCAAATGCATTATTCCCCTCATAATAACCCCCAAAGGATCATCATCTTGATGAGCTTTTTTATGGGCAAGATGATGACATCTTCCACTGGCTTGATTGATGTTTACCTCTGGGGTCGTAAGAACAGTATGTCACCAATCTCATCACCAGTCATGTGTCTTGTCACCAGAAATGACCTTAGCAAAGGAACTGTCCTTTCAATCACAGTATGTTTCCAGTCAATGCTATTTTTGCCGGTCAACCAGACCCTAAGGCACAAATTTCACGGAGACCCTTCTCACTCTCAAATCTCCCATTTAAATGTGCTGAGTGGAGCGCCAAGATAGTCCATATTAAGTAAGTCCATATAAACCATCTCTTCAATGGTCTGTTGTTGGTCTTTGAGCACAAGTACAGGTATTTGGTCGATATTTTGTCTGTTTTAGAAGTTGATAGATGTCCAGAATGAGGTTTGTCATCAATTGACATTTCACCTTTTTTGAAATGAGAAAGCCACTCATATATTTGAGTTTTTCCCATAGCACTGTCCTTGTCAGTAAGCGGTGTTCAACACCACAACAGTTTTAGCAGCTTTTTTCCTGAGCAGGAAACAAAATTTCACAGCTGCACACTGTTTTTTGCCCCTCCAAATCAGTCATCCCCAAAACTAAGATTTGAGTAAAACTGCTTTTTATTTTTGAAAAAAAATCACTTTATTGGGGGGCCCATACAACTCCTATCACCATCAATACATATGTCAATTGTATGTAGACCACATTTGCACATTTGATTCCATCATCATACTCTAAACATCCTCCTTCTATCCAGCCCCCCAGTACCAGCTCC
The DNA here is from genome assembly GCA_004026705.1 of Nesogale talazaci. Lineage (NCBI taxonomy): Eukaryota > Metazoa > Chordata > Mammalia > Afrosoricida > Tenrecidae > Nesogale > Nesogale talazaci. Next base: position 19,218 of record PVJH01011261.1, on the reverse strand, counting down.
CCATATTTCCCTTCTCTCCCCTCCCCCCTGAACCCTTAACAGTTTACAAATTGTCATTATTTTGTCATCATACACTGTCTGATGCCCCCATGCCCATTTCCCCATTGTCCATACCCCAGAAAGGAGGTCATCCCTACAATAGGCTCCTTCTTTCTTTACCATCTTCCCCGCACCCTTCTGACATCACTGCTCCCACCCCTGGTCCTGAAAGGATCATCTGTGATGAATTACCCCTGTTTTCGGGTCCAGTATATAACCCCTGGTTTAGCTGGATTTGCAAGGTAGAATTGGGATCATGATAGTGGGTGGGAGGAAGCATTTAAGAACCAGAGGAAAGTTGCTTATTTCACTGTTGCTACACTGCACCTTGATTGGCTTGTCTCCTTCCTCCAATCCCTCTCCAAGGGGCATTTGCTTTACCTATTGATGAACTTTTGGTTCCCAATCTGTACTCCCCCTCATTTATAATGATATAATTTTTAGTTCTTTGATGCATGGTACCTTTGAAACCTCATGATCACACAGACTGGTGTGCTGCTTCCATGTGGTCTTTGTTGTTTCTGAGCTAGATGGCTGCTTGTTTACTTTCAAACCCTTAAGACCCCAGATGCTATATCTTTTAATAGCCGGGCACCATCGCTTTCTTCACTACTTATGTTTAGGGACACATTTGTCTGCAGTGATGGTGTCAGGAAGGTGAGTATCATAGAATGCAGACTTAATAGAACAAAGTGTTCTTGCATTGAGGAAGTACTTGAGTGAAGGTTCAATGCCCATCGACTGTCTTACTACTAACCCTATAAGTGTACGCACATAGATCTATTTTGCCATCATCATATGTAAATATATTAGCCTATGTGCATGCCTGTATTTATACCTCTATAAGTGCCTTTTATTCCCCAGTTTTTTCTTTTATTTCCTTTTACTTTCCTTTTGTCTCACTATCATGCTCAGCCTCCATTGGGGTTTCAGTATGAGTGAAATTGCATTTATGAAAAAAATTTACTGTGACTAGAGATAATCTTCCCAGTTGATGCCACTGGGTGCACTAACTCAGAGTGAGTTGATTGATGCTTTCTGGTGGAAAAAAAAATGCATACTATGAAAGTTTTGTCCAGTGGAGTCTTTTTCCCCCATTTATTGTTGGGTACCTTTTGTAAAGTGGGGGCTACTAATTTGTTCATGGTTAGATTTTAACAGCCCTGTTACTGCACATATCCTGTTTAATGGATTTAATTTGGGTTATGCAAGAAATGGATTTTGAAACATGGCTCTGGGTGCTGTAGTTGATTAAAAAAGCTATCCCAGGATGCCTTGGGCAGTGGAAGATTGAGATCAGCAAGGGAGACAAGCCAGCAAAATTAATGACTAAGTACTTAAGTGGGCACAGGGCTTTAATCTCATTGGGTACTCTCTGAGACAATGTAGAAGACATAACAATTTTCTTGCTAAAAGGAGAGGAAGATGGAATATTTATTCACTGAATTCCGTCCCTGTTTATTGAGAATTGGTTTTTTTACACACACACACAATTAGGTAGAGAGATGGAGGTGTTTGAAGTAGGAAGCCATCAGGAGGGTTCATGTGAATTCTCCACCAAAGACGCAAGCAATCTGTGGGTGGGCCAAGGCATGATGATATGGGTGGGGCACCAAAAGCATTTAAAAGTTAGCACTACTTCATAGGCTGCTCTTCAAGGTTGTTCTAGTGAACAACCTACTCTTTGTCTCTTTCCTACCTACTTTTCTATCTTCTCCATCTCTTCTTCTCTTCTGCACAAGAACTAGTCTCTTGTAACTGTAGCTTTCAATGAATAGTATAGTGAGAATAGTGGGGGTGTCACTGGCTTGGTGAAGGCTGGTCATACTTTGGGGGTAACTTCTGGCCACCAGGAGAGTGTGGAGAACAAGGGATAGTCACACCTTTCTCATTGTCAGCCATCAGTGTGCCAGGCCACTATCTGGATGGAATGCTGCTTACAAAAGTTCAAGATACCCTACTTCATGCTGGCTGTCATTTACCTGTCTGTCTCCTCTTTGCTGAACTTTTTCTGTTCGTTGGTATTTAAACCATGTCTCTATTTTTTCCCTCAGAAGCAGAGAGTTCCAGGATTTTCCTTTGTATCAGTTTTAATAGTTCCTGGCATCTTTGTTGTATAGAATCTGTAGCATGTCTGCTGAATTTGCCTTTTCCATTTTGTCAGAAGACAGTTTGGGTTTTTGTTCTCTGGTTAGATTTATTCCTAAGTATTTCATCTTTTAACTGATTATTATAAATCGTATTGCTCTTTTAATTTCCTTTTTGTTGTCCTCTTCATAGGATATGAGAATCCAGCTGATTGTTAGATGCTGGTATTATAGCCTGTTTTATTCCTAAAATTTCCAATTAGTTCCAGAATTTATTTTAGAGTTTGGAATTTCTATATATAAAGTCACATTGTCTGCAAATATAGAGAATTTTACTTTTCAGTAATTTTACTTCTCAGTTGCTAATTTGAATACCTTTAATATCTTTTTATGCCCCATAGTTCTGGAGGTTTTTCAGTATAGTCTATATAAAGTATGGCTAGGACTATATTAAGTAAGCACAGTGATAGAGGGAAACTCTATCTGGCTCCTGCTCAGAGGGGGGAAATGCTTTCAATTTCTCTTCATTGAATAAAATGTTGGCTATTGGTCTTACATATATGGTTGTGGTAGTGGATGGTCCATTAAATACTCCTGGGTAAGGGTGGAGTAAAATCTGTCAGTTGATGACAACTCCTTGGTGGTGTGAGCTTTTGCATAAGAATGAGGAACCCTGGGAACTTCTCTTTCTGGGAGTCACAACTCTGAACCCACTGGCCTTTGTTCTTTTTCTCCTTCCATTTAGAAACTTTTATTGGAATATAACTCACACCTCATACAACCCAAGAGTTCAATTACATCAAAACTAATTGTACAATCACCACCATAATCCGTTTTAGAATATTTTCTTTGTTCTTGAACTCATCATTATTACTGGCATTTTATCTTGTTTCCTGGTTCACCTTTCTGCATCATCTGATGGCTGTTATGTGAGTCTGAAATGGGACTTATGGGCCAACAGGAGACTTATGAACTTGAGTTGGACTGGTCTAGGATGCTTTCTTGATATATAAATATTTCTTGATAGAAAGTTTTTTCTTGTACATATTTGAGTGTCACTGGATTTATTTCTCCAGACAATCCAGGCTAGCACAATGGTCTGTATTATATTGAGAAATTTCTCTTCCATTCCTATTTTTGAGAGTTTTTATCAAGAATGTATGTTGGATTTTATCCAATGCCTTTCCCAAATTAATTGGTATAATCATATGCATAATAGGTAGCTTTGTTATGCCAACATGGCCAAAGAAGATAGGGAGGTTGTTATGACAACATGGCCAATGAACACATGAGATTGATTGAAGGGCAGAGATATAAATGGCTCGGTGAGCCTGCCTTGTTCTCTTGCTCTTGGGTCTTTGGACCAGCCAGCTGACTTGTTTGTCCTGTGCCTTAATCTCCAAACTACACTTCCCATGGGACACCTAATCTGTGGACTGTCTTACTCTTTGAAGCCCTGATTTGTCACGCTCCTGGAATAAACATCTCTTGAGCTGGGGACCGTTGGACCCTGTAATAATCAGGCTGAGTGTTGGCGACCTGCCATGCTGTTTGCTGCTTGTGGCCAGATAGCCTGAATTGCTCTACAGAGGACTACTCAGTGGCCCTCAAGACTTGAGGGACTGCCAGTCTTCTAGTTGCCTCACGCAAGTGAGTTGCACTGAGCCATTTGTACTGCTTTATAGATTAGTTAACTGTTTTTTCTTATGTTAGATATCTTTCTATCTATATAAATATATAAATTATTAGTGCCCTGGTTTTGTTTCTCTAGAGAACCCTGTCTAACACAATATGGTTCTCTTCATATTTCAATATGGTAGAGTACATTGATTACTTTTCTAATATTGAACTATCTTTGTGTATTTAGTATGAATCCTACTGTGTTAGTGTGGGTACACTAGAGAAACAAATTCGTAGACACTCATATGCATATAAGAAAAAACTTTATATACAACAACAATTGAATATCAAGAAAACATTCCAGCTCAGTCCAGATCAAATTCATAAATCCAATATTAGCCCATATGTCCAATACCAATTTATAAAGTCCCCTTCTGAGTCAAAAAACACATATATTGATGCCAAAATGCAGAAAGATCACAGGCCAGTGGGTGGAAAGTCTTGTGGATCCAGTGGTAGTGGAATCATCTCAGCACTGGCAGGGGTCTCCATCTGGCTCCTTTATCTCCAGGGCTCTAGCACTGGCAGGGGTCTCCATGTGGCTCCTTTATCTCCAGGGCTCTAACAGCTCCATGTGTCTTCTCAACAGGAATATCTCACAGAGAATGAAGCTTTCTCCCACCTCCAGTGAGCTATTTATCTCTGTGGTGCCTCCAAATGAGGTCAACAAGCTGCGACCTGATGGACTGGCTAAATGTCACCCTTTCACTCTTAAACCTCAAATTGAAAAGAGGTTATGTAACCACTACACTGCTTGATGAATTTTTAAAATATTTTGTTGAATTCTGTTGTCTAGAATTTTATTGAAAACTTTGGTGTTATGCTCATAAGTGGTTCTGATTATAGTTTTCTATTTAGATGATATCTTGGCCTTGACTAAGTATCAGGATTATACTTGCTTCAAAAAATGAGTTTGGAAATTTATTATCCTTTCCTATTTTCTGCAAGTTTGTGTAGGGTTGGTGCTAAATCTTTTCTGATTGGTAAAATTCTCTAATAATATAATTTAACCATGGGATTTTTTCATCTTGGGTTTCTTTCTTTTTAAAAAAATTTTTTTGGAGTTTTTCCTCAATGATTTTATTGGGGGCTCTTCCAGCTCTTATAACATTCAATACATCATTTGTATTGAGCTTATTTACACATATGTTGCCATATTCATCTCCAAATATTTTCTACTTGAGCCCTTGGTATAGACTCCTCTTCCCTCCTCCTTTCTTTTTATAAATCATTTTATTGGGGGCTCATACAACTCCCATCACAATCCATACATACATCAATTGTATGCAGGTCACATTTGCCCACTTGTTGCAGTCATCACTCTCAAAACATATTCTCTCCTCTAAGGCCCCCCAGTACCAGCTCCCCATATTTCCTTTCCCTTCTCCTCTCCCCCAGAAACACCTAATAATTCACAGATTATTATTACTTTTTCATATCGTACATTGTCCAATGTGTTCCTTCTCTCACTTCGCCATTGTCCACACCCCAGAGAGGAGGTTATATATGAATCTCTGAAATTGGTTCCTCCTTTATACTCCACCATCCCTCCACCCTCCCAGTATCACCACTCCCACCACTAGCCCTGAGAGATCATCTATCCTAAATTCCCCATGTTTATGACTCCAGTGTACATCCCTGGTCTAGTTGGATTTGTCTGGTAGAATTGGGATCATGATAGTGCGGGAGGAAGCATTTGAGAACTAGAGGAAAGTTGCATATGTCATTGTTACTACCCTGTATCTTAACTGACTCATCTCCTCCTGCAACTCCTCTGTAAGAGGATGTCGTCTCACCTATTTATAGGTTTTGAGCCCCCAATCTGTACTCCCCCTCATCAATAATGATATAACTTTTAGTTCTTTGATGACTGATGCCAGATCTCTTGGACACCTCATTGTCACACAGGCTGGTGTGCTTCTTTCATGTGGATTTTGTTGCTTATGAGTTGGATGGCTACTTGTTTACCCAAGCCTTTAAGACCCCAGGCACTATATCTTTTGATAGCCAGGCACCATCGGCTTTCTTCACCACCTTTGCTTATGCACACATTTGTCTTCAGTGGTTGTGTCAGGAAGGTGAGCATCATGGAATGCCAACATAATAGAACAAAATATTCTTGCATGGAGGAAGCACTTGAGTGGAGGTCCAATGCCCCTCTGCTGTCCTACTACTAACCCTATAAGTATATAGGGTGGTTGATCTAGTTCCCCATCGTTATATATAAATACATACACCTAAGTACATGCCTGTATTTAAACCTCCATAAATGTCCTTTACCCTCCAGTTCTTTCCTCTATTTCCTTTTACTTTCATCTGGTCCCACTGTCATGCTCAGCCTCCACTGGGGTTTCAGTATTTTCTGTCTGTTACATTGCTCTTGATCATTCCCTTTTGAACTTCTCACACCCACCTTGTCACTGATTTTGAATCAATTGTTATTCCCTTATCCCTGGGCTGGTCAACACCTCCTCATTTCCCCCTCCTTCCCTTCTCATCTTGAGAGTTTTTAATGACTTGATCTATTTCTTATTGCATTATAGGTCTGTTAAACTTTTCTACATCAATCTGTGTCAATGTAGGTAGGCAATGTGTTTCAGGAAATCTGTCCATGTCTTCTAGGTTTTAAATGAAATTGTCTCTCCCTAAATCAATCTCATTTCTATTCATTTCAGAAAATAGCATTTAGTTGTTTGTAGAGAATAGCCTAGCAAACTCTTTCTGGTCAATAAAAATTCTCTCAAATATTAAGTACAGTATATAGATGTTTGTTATTTTGTTCCCTTCAGCATTTTGCCTTTTAGAAAGTCATTCTCCCTCCTGTCCATGTAGTTTAGGAGGTCTGGGCTCCACCTGCATGGCATGCAACCTAAGCCTCTTTTTCCTGGAGGGTTTCTGAGAGAGGGTTCAAACTGCCAACCTTTTGGTTAGCAGCTTTGTGCTTTAATATTTGCATCACTCAGGTCTCCTAAAGAGACATACGCAATGTAAAACTGTCCTATTCAGGATGAGGAAATGAAGAGAGAGAGAGAGAGATCCTGAAGGACATCCTCAAGGTTCAGCATTTTAGTTGAAGTGTAACTGGTATTTCTATAAATAGCGATAAAGAGGGATAGTATTATTATAGAATCTGTAGGAGAAAAGTCCTATGGGTTCAGTTTGGCTGGAATCCAGGGCATGGGGATAGAAGTGGGTTGAAATGAGGTGGGAAAGGCTGCTTACACTTGAACTGAAAGGTCTTTATACACTAGACTTGTCTCCTTGCTTATAATTATTAAGACAAGGAAGAGCCACCGAAAACTGATGGGTAGGAGTCTGTGTATCAGGAGGTTGCATTCATCAAATGGATGCAGGATGAGCAAAGGGAGCACCCTTGGTATGGGAGCTCACTGTGTGTGTGTGTGTGGGGGTGTCATCTTTTTTTTTTTTTTTTTAGCAAGGATGACCTGAACTGACCAGTATAAAATCAACTTTGATTTAAAGACAGTCTTTTTGCAACCCAGGTTGCCTAAACATAACCCTCAAGGCGTAGGTCGTACTTCCGAGCTGAGGTTGCCATCTCTGCTATGAGCAAGGCACTCGGCCAGAAGAAAAGATGATGGCAGATGAAAAATGGGCAGTATCTGCCGTCTCTACCCTCAGAACTAATCAAGCTTAGTCAGTCACAGCTTTACAATCAGTGCTGGAGCTTTGTAAGTGCCAGTTGGCAGAGCACAACAGCTGTAGGAATAAACAATTGAGTGCAACTGTCTGAGCCCAAACAGACTCACCTCCCGGGAGGACCTTCCCTGGGAAAGGGTCAGAGCAGGTGGCCCTCACAGCCATCACATCAAAGAGGCAGCTGCAACAACTAGGACCTCTTGAGAGGGCTAAATTGTATAGCTTCAGACTTTCTCCTCTAAAATGGCAGTCATTCTGAAGATGAAATCATACATGTGCAGCATTAAGCTGTGCTTATCATTTCATATGGGTATCAAGGTTTCTTTTGGTGCTATCAGTGTAGGTGTCCCTTAAGCCATTCCTTTATTTTGCCCCTTTTCATTTGAGTAAACTTTTATTTACATTTTGTAGATTTATTTTATATTTGCAGGGTTCTTGATATATAATTCATGTACCATGCAATTCAATGGCTTGAACATATTAAAAAGAATTATGTCATCATCACTACCATCATGGAACATTTTGTTCATTGTTGTTAGCTCCCATTTTCTTTTAAACTTCCCTGTCAAATGATAACCCTAACAAATGATCAATCTGTCTTTATAGGTTTACCTATACTGGATCTCATATCAAAAGAATTATACAACCCCATCCCAGCCCTGTGAACAACAAAATAAAGCACAAATTGAGGTAAGCCTCATTATAAAAGAAAACAGAACATAATAAAACTAAAGTAATGTAAGAATAGGTCAATATGGGAGAATTGAATGATAACATGTTAAATTTTAACCTAATTATACCTACATTAATTTTCTTTTTTTGTTCTCTCTCTCTCTCTCTCTCTCTCTCTCTCTCTCTCTCTCTGGTATACTCCAAAAGCAAGACTTTTCCTAGCCCTGGTCAATGCTCTGATAGAATTCAATGGACATTTAATCCCTCTGTGGTCACTATAAGTGGATTTTAGAATTTCATTATCTTTCATAGTCTTTTGCAAACTGGGTGCTGAGAACTTAGCTGCTAAGACATTTCCGTCCACTAACCTTGGATTTTGTCATTCACAATCCTTGAATCACACAGGTTGATGTTCTCCTTCCATGTGGACTTAGCGGACCCCTCACTTCAATGGCTGGTTTTTAAATGATCATTTTATTGGGGGATCTTACAGCACTTATCACAATCCATCTATCCATCCATCCGTCCATCCATCCATTGTGTCAGGTGCATCTGTACACATGTTGTCATCATCATTTTCAAGACAATTTCTTTCTATTTCAGGCTCTTTTAAGCCTAGATTTTACGACCCTAGTCTTTCTAATAGCCAACACCATCTGATTTCTATAGCACCACATTTTGCTAAAGCACCTCATCTTCAGTCTTCTTTTCATGAGGGTAAGCCTATTATTGCGCAGCTTCAAAAACAAGAGGTTTGAACAAGCCCAATGGATTTGAAATTCACCACCTTAGAGCAGTTGTGTTCCTCTTTTCTCTCTAGGATATTACGATGTTAAGTCCGGAGGTGTATATTAGTTCCTTCAATCTGCTACTGGTGTGTTTAAGGTAAACTCCACTCCACTTTGTGTGTTTTCCAACTCAGATCTTTCTGATGTGGCATATGTCATATGCTATATGACTCAAGAAGACAAGATCTACAAAGTCCAGGTAGCCTATAGTATGGGGCTTGGATCATTAAGGCTGAAAAAACAAACAAAAATAAAACCCTTAGCCATATAGTATAGGGCAGATTCTCCCCCTTGGGGGACCATACATTTTGTTGTCATCGATGCTAGGTAGCGTCAAGTTGGTTCTGACTCACAGTGATCATATATGCCTCCCAATTGCTCTCATGTTATACCCCATTGTTGCAGTCATTGTGCCAACTCATCCTGCTGAGGGTCTTCCTTTCCCCCCCTACCTCTCTTATTTACCAAACATGGTGTCCTTCTCTAGGGTCTGGGCTGTTCTGACAACATGCCCAAAGTATGTGAGACAAAGTCTCTCCCCCTTCTTGCTTCTTGTGGTCATTCTTGCTATAGCTCTTCTAAGACAGATTTGTTTGTTCTTTTGACAGTACTTTGAATAGTTTTTACCAGCACCGTAATTCAAATGCATGGGTTCTCTTCAGCCTTCCTTATTCAATGTCCGTCTTGCACATGCACATGAGGGGATTGAAAGCACCACGGTTCCAGTCAGGCACATCTTCGTTCTCCGAGTAACCTCTTTGCTCCGCAACACTCTGCAGAGGTCTTGTGCCGGAGATTTTCCCAGTGCAATGTGTCAGTGATCTCTTTCTTGCCTACTACTTCCATGGGCAATATCAAACATTTTACTCATGCGCAAGCCACGCTCTCCTCCTCAACACAAGTGGGAATACCTTCTTTGAGGTGAACACATTCCTTCTTCCTCTTGCTCATGAATCGCCCCACAATGTACTGAACACCAATTTGGAGCGTCCACCCAGGAGGGATGACTGTAGGGCATTGCTACATGGGATGGACAGTTTGGTGTAAGACCTTCACTTTTAAGATATTAAAAAGTCCAAATGAAGTAGGGAAGCGAGGAAACAGAGATAGGGGAAGATAGATGCCACATCCTTATTAAAATTGCCATGAAACAGTCGTGGAAGCTGAAAAGAGACAAAGACATAGAAAGAAATGCTACTGTGCAGAAATACCCCTTCCCCACAAAGATGGTGCCCTAAATATGTACTTCCAGACTCTTAAATGATGGGAGAAGTCCTCCCTTATTCAAGCCACCTATGTGTGGTATTTCTGTAAATCAGAACCAAGAAAACAAGAGGACAACCCCGTCACTCTGTTGGGCTACTCTATACAGTGTGGGGAGCTAGATAAAGAAACGATTCTTATTTTGGCCAGAATTCTAAGTGTATATAGGGAACAGCAGGCTGGGCTAGGGAGAAATTAGGATTTGTCCGAATGGGACTCATGGGGATTTGTCTCTCTTGGTGTGTTAGTCCAGGTAGACTAGAAAAACAAACTCATAGACATGCATATGGATATAAGGGAAAGGTTTATATATAAGAGGAATGTAACATTGAGAAAGCATCCCAGTCCAGTCCAGTTCAAAGTCATAAGTTCAATATTAGCCCATATGCCTGATACCAGTCTACAAAATCTCCTTCTGACTCACGAAGTCACAGGCCAGTGGTGCAGAGTCCTAGCGCCAGCAGGGGTCCTCTCATGGCTCCTCATTTCCAGGGTTCAGGGTCCATCAACAGCATCCAGCGGTGGTAGAAGCAACTCATCACTGGCAGGGGTCTCCACTTCATAGGCTTCTCCAGCTTCAGAGGTCTGGTTCCATCAGGATAAGGCCATGTGGCTTCTCCTCTGGCTCCTTCATCTCCATCGTGTCTTGTCTGTAATTCGTCATTTCTGAGACTAACTCCCAACAACTGGAGAGATAGCTTCTCATCCCGAAGTCTCAGGAGAAAGTCATGCCCAGATGGAGGTCTTATTGGCTACTCAATAGCTATCTCCAGATTAACAGGCTACATCTCAATCATGAAATTAACATAAGCACATGACCTCCACAGACCACCCCTGGTTAATTTCACACTTTCACGTAACTCTGTAACCATATGTAACTTTCAAATAAACAATAAAATCATATCTATACCTAACAGGATAAAACTAAAATGCATACAATTCAACATGTGTCACCAGCATTTAAAATAACGTTCTATAAGTGAAAAAACAAAATATATCCTTTGCCTTAAAATTGCAGTTGCATAATATTTACACCTTCATCTATAATCCTATGAATATATATTCCCCCACCTATGAGAGTTTGCAAGCTAACTACTGTGTGTCTTTATTCCCCTGTTTTGGGTATCTAATCTCTATATTGCCCACTTACATCAACCCAATGCTCTGAGGAAACAATCACATCTTTCATCGTGAAGAATCTTCATTCTAGTTGGAAACTCATGAAGTGCACATCCAGTAGCAAGGTCAAATCAGGACAGGCCATCTATAAAGTCAGCAGCAATATGCACCAGTTTACAGATCCAAATCGCTTCTCTTCCTCTGACCGGATTCTGGTCAACTCAATGTGGGCTGTCTCACTTAGCCTCACTAGGCTATCCATTGGTCACTTTCCCTTTAGACCATGGTCCCATCACAAATTCTCAATACATCTAGCACTCTCATGCTAGGTCATGAACTTCAGACCAGTCAACCTGCTCTCATCTTCTCTATTTCCTGTGAACCAAGTCCACAGGTGTCATGGCCAAACTCAACCTGTCTATTCATTGCTACAGTTTTCCTACCTTCACTGACAAGTAGTAAATCTGGGTGGTCACCTAACAAGCATTTTAGCCTGCCACAGGTTTCCTTTAACATTCAGTCCCAGAGAGGAGTTATCTTCATGGATTCAGATTCCTTCACTTCTGAAAATAATCAATAGTCGAGATTTTCCAAGGAAACAAATTTCATCCTTGTCAATCAGTCAGTCTGACCTTCTCTTAGAATACAAATATCCTGAGTACTCCAAAAGACTGGGTGGGGCTAATTTCTTCAGAGAAGTCTTTCTAGGTGTGGCCTAAACCCATCTAAGGACAAAGTGGGGTTAATCTCTTCAGAGATGTCTTTGAAGCTGAGTCCTAAACCTTCTAGAGGGCAATGCTAGGCTTGAGGCAACTGGACTTACAACTCTTTTCATACTTCCCAATAAACATTTTTATACATCCTTATATTTACAATAATAAGCATAAGAAATCAGTATAGACAGCATAGTCAGAAATTAAATTTAATTCTTAAAACAGTCAAGGTCAATACTTATTAAGCTTATCTAAATCCTTATCTAAAGGACTGTTTACACAAAAACATGGAATTAGGTCTCTGAAAGCACCCAAACAGATCCCTGCTTTTGGTCAGGCATTCTGACCTTCTTAACCATTCTCCTTGAACAGCATTGGTTCTGAGACTTTCAAAAGGACGACATTTATCCCTGAGCTCAAGATAATCATTAACAGTTTTCATTTTATATAGGAATATCCAAAAACAGCATCTAAACAAAATAATCAAAACTTTAACTTCTCATATTGTTTCCAGAAAATAACTCAGCAAGCTGCAAGAACATATCTGACTTCTGTTTAGCCAAAGAAGTAACTATACCTTGAAGCAAAAGTCAAATAAACATTTACTTTCCATCTTATGATTTGTTCCGCTAATACCCCACTCCTGGTACCATAATGTGTTAGTCCGGGTAGACTAGAGAAACAAAATCATAGACATCATATGGATATAAGGGAATGGTTTATAAACAAAAGGAATGGCACATTGAGAAGGCATCCCAACCTAGTCCAATTCAAAGTCATAAGTCCGGTATTTGCCCATATGTCCTATATCAGTCTATAATCTTTCCTTCTGACTCACAACATCACAGGCCAGTGGGTGCAGAGTCCTGGCGCTGGCAGGGGTCACCTCATGGGTCCTTACTTCCTGGGCTCAGGGTCCATCAACAGCATCCAGTGGTGGTAGAAGCAACTCAGCGCTGGCAGGGCTCTTCATGTGGCTTCAGAGGTCTGGTTCCATCAGGGTAAGGCTGTGTGGCTTCTCCTCTGGCTCCTACAACTCATCAGACACTGCCATCTTGTCTTGTCCATAATTCATCATCTCTGAGACTAACTCCCAACAACTGGAGAGATAGATTCTCATCTCCATGAGGGAAATATCACGAGATGTCCCAGAAGTCTCAGGAGAAAGACATGCCCCCACGGAGGCCTCATTGGCTACTCAATGGCTATCTCCGGATTAGCAGGCTAGACTCCACTCCTACATCTCAATCATGAAATTCACCTAAGCACATGACTGCCACACTTGGTCTATGGCTTTAGAGAGTAGGTGGGTGTTGTTCTTATGACGATGTTTAAAACTGACCCAAGCCTGTTACTATTGAGCTCATTCCTGGAGCTCATGATGGAGTCCCTGATGACAGAGTAGAACTGTCTCCCAAATTGAAATCTTTCTCCTACTGAGTGGCCTGTGGTTTGAACTGTCAGTTAAAATTTATATTAGTAACCAAATGGTAGGAGCCTCTGTGGTGTAGAGGGTTACGAAGTGGTCTGCTAACCACCAGATTAGCAGTTCAAACCTCCCCCTGCCCCCACCACTGCTCACAGGAGAAAGATGAGGCTTTATAGTTTCAGAAATCCACAGGGACAGCTCTCCTGTCAGGTAGCTATGAGTCAGAATTGATTTTGTGGTAGTGAGTTTGTTTTTATTTTTAGCAAAATGCTTAACCGGTGAGCCACAAGAGTTTCTTTCAGCTGTGCTTCAGGAAGATTAAATCAGGGATGTTAAGTCCATGAGAGAGGAAATGGGAGGCAGGAGAATAGCTTGCAGGTATTGCAATGGCTCAGGCAAAAGCTATCAGTACAAATTTGGTTCTCTCAGGGGAAGGAGTTAGAGAGGAAAAGAATACATGTTGGGTAGTTAAAACTCATAGAAACTGGTCCAATGTATACCAGGAAAGTGCTAGGATCCAAAGGAATCTAGAAAAGAGGTAAGGCAGAATTTTCTTCCCCACACCCTCAGAAGGAGTCACGAGGATGTGGCTTGGATTTACAGTGTCCAGAACTGTGAGACAATCCCTTACTTTGTTGTAAGTAAACAAGTGCATGATAAAATGATAGAGACTAGTGGGGTGTGGTGACACTGGGACGGTGGAAGGATGGTGGAGCAGAAAGGGTGAACAGATTTTTGGGATCTATATGTGACCTCCTCTCTGGGGTGCAGACAACAGGTGTGTGTGGGTGTGTGTGTGAAGTGACACATTGGACAGTGTACAATATGAAGAGATAATAACAATTTGTAAATTATTGGAAGTTTATGGGGGAGGAAAAGGTGGAAGGGGAAATACAGAGAGTTGGAATTTAAAAAAATAAAGAACTAGAGGAAAGAGGGAAAGAGGAACTTATGCTCGAGGGGTTCAAGTAGAAAATGTTTGTAGATGAATGTGGCAACATGTGTACAAGTATGCTTAATACAAGCGATGTATTGAATGTTGTGAGAGCCCCCAATAAAATCTATATTTAAAAAAAACAACGAAAAGAAAACAAAGATGCCTTTCTTTCTAATTGGGATCATTCCAACTCCACTCATATTTTAAGGATGCTGTTCTCCTTGGCTGAACACAAGGAGCTTCTATAGGCTTTGTTTGTCCATCTTTCCTCCTCTACCCCACCCCTTATCCTTGATGATGAAGGTGCGAAGATGTTTTTCATTTATCTGCACAACCAAAGACAAAGGCCTGGTTTTATAATGGATGATCACAGTTCTCACAGTCACTGCCACAAACTATTTCACATTTAGAAAAGTTTTTACGCTGCATTGGCACTATGAGAAAAGAATCCAGTTTTCTCCAGAGTCCTTAAGTTGGTGCCTGGATTATTAGGTAGGGTTTTTGGTTTTGGTGGGAGTGGGAAGAGGTTTGCTCAGGGAGAGTACTGACAAGTCTGGTGACAGGGTAATTTTTCACTCGCTTCCCTGTGAAGTCTCCTTCAGATCTATACTCAATTAGGCCCATGGCAGCAGCTGCTCGTCAGCATTGACCTGCCTGCCTGGATTACTGCAAGTCTTCCACTTTCTCCTTCTATCTGCCTTCTAGATCTTGCCTGAATCTAACATGTAGAAACCATTGGGGAAAATATTCATTTTCCTTAAAATTTTTCTTTTGCAGACCCTAATATTTCCACCCCCCATTTTGCCTACTGTGTTAGGCCAGGTAGACTAGAGAAACAAATCCAGAGATACTTATATACCATATTTTTTGGACCATAAGACACACCTGACCATAAGACACACCCAGTTTTTTAAAAATCATTTTACTGGGGGCTCATACAACTCTTATCATGATCAACACATACATTTATTATGTGCAGGACACATTTGTGTTTTTGTTGCCATCATCCTTCTCGAAACATCCTCCTTCTCTTAGGTCCTTGGTATCAGCTCCTCATATTTCCCCTCCTTCCCCAGTCCTCCTCT
The DNA here is from genome assembly GCA_004026705.1 of Nesogale talazaci. Taxonomy (NCBI): domain Eukaryota; kingdom Metazoa; phylum Chordata; class Mammalia; order Afrosoricida; family Tenrecidae; genus Nesogale; species Nesogale talazaci. The sequence goes on along the minus strand of PVJH01011261.1, from coordinate 3,746 downwards.
CTCATGAACCCTTGAAACTTTACAAATTATCATTATTTTGTCATATTGTACACTGTTGGTGTGTCCCTTCACCCACTTCCCTGTTTTCGTATCCCAAGGAGGAGATTATATGTAGATCCTTGTAATAGGTTCCCCCATTCTAGTCCACCTTCTTTCCACCCTTGTGGTATCTGGCACTCTCACCATTGGTCCTGAAGGGATCAGCTGTCCTGGATTCCCCATGTTTCAGCTCCTCTCTGTACCAGTGTACATCCCCTGGTCTAGCTGCAGTTGTAAAGTAGAACTGGGATCATGATAATAGGGAGGAGGAAGCATTTAGGAGGTAGAGGAAAGTTGCATATTTCATTGTTGCTACACTGTACCTTGACTGGCTGGATTCCTCCCCACGATCTGTCTGTAAGGGGAGGTTGCTTCACCTATTGATGGACTTTGGGTTCCCAATCTGTCCTTTCCCTCACTTATTTATTTATTTTTAAAAATCATTTTACTGGGGACTCATACAACTCTTATCACGATCAATACATGCATCAATTGTATGCGGATCACATTTGTACATTTTTGCTATCATCATTCTTGAAACATCCTCCTTCTACTTAGGCCCCCGGTATCAGGGGGTCCTCCCTTCCCCCCTCTCTCTCCTCCTTGAACCCTTAATAATTTACAAATTGTCATTATTTTGTCATATCATACACTGTCCAATGTGTGCCTTCATCCACTTCCCTGTTGGCCGTACCCTGTAGATCCCTGCAATTGGTTCCCCCTTTCTACTTCACCTTCCCTCCACCCTTCCGATACCACTTTCACCTCTGGTCCTGAAGGGATCATCTGTCCTGAACCCCCCATGTTTCCAGCTCCAGTGTACATCCCCTGCTTTAGTTGGATTTGTAAAGTAGAATTGGGATCATGATAGTGAGTGGGAGGAAGCATTTAAGAACTATTTAAAAGTAGTATATTTCATTTTTGCTGTACTATACCTTGGCTGACTTATCTCCTCCCTGCGACCCCTCTGTAAGGGGATGTCACTTCACCTGTTGATGCGCTTTGAGTCCCCAATCTGTAACACCCCTCAATTTTAGTAATATAATTTTTAGTTCTTTAATGCCTAATACTTGACCCCTTCAACAATTCGTCATCATATAGGCTGGTGTGCTTCGTCCATTTGGGCTTTGTTGCTTCCCTGCTAGGTAGCCGCTTGTTTAAATTAAAACCTTTAAGACAGTAGATTCTATATCTTTTGATAGCCGGGCACCATCAGCTTTCTTCACCACATTTGCTTATGTACACCTTTGTTGTCAGCGATCATATCAGGAAGGTAGGGATGAAATGCTATGATTTTTAGTTCTTTGAAGCCTGATAACTGGTCCTTTGACACTTTGTGGTCATACAGGCTGGTGTGTTTCTTCCATGTGGACTTTGTTGTTTCTGAGCTAGATGGCCTCTGTTTACTTTCAAGTCTTAAGACCTCAGACACTATATCTTTTGATAACCGGGCACCATCAGCTTTCTTCACCACATTTGCTTATGCATATCTTTGTCTTCAGTGATTGTGTTGGGAAGGTATCATGGAATGCCAATTTAATAGAGCAAAGTGTTTTTGCACTGAGGAAGTACTTGCGTGGAGGTCCACTGTTCATCTACTGTCTTAATACTAACCCTATAAGTATATGCATATAGATCTATTTTCCCATCATATATAAATATGTTCATCTATGTCCATGCCTTTATTTAGACTTCTAAAATGCCCTTTATCCCCCAGTTCTTTCCTCTATTTTCTTTTACTTTCCTTTTGTCCAACTATCATGGTCAGTGTCCATATGGGTTACAGTAATTTCTCTCTGTTACATTACTCTTGATCAATCACTATCAGGTTTCTCATACCCTCCTTGCCACTGATTTTGGATCTCTTGTTGTTCCCTTGTCCCTGAGATAGTCAACACTACCTCCTTTCCTCCATCTCCTCACCAACCATGACCCCCTGAACCAGCAATCCTATTGTTTTCTCCTCCAGACTGTTCATCTAGCCTATCTTATCTAGATAGACTTGCAGGGATAATGGCATGTACAAAAAATAAACAGGATGTCACAAGATAAAGCGACAAAAGAAACCAAGAGGATGACAACAACAACAACAAACCCCCCCATTTATAATGACGTAGTTCTTTATTCTTTGATGTCTGATACCTTATCCAGTTGACATCTCATGGTCACACAGGCTGGTGTGCCTTTTCCATGAACACACCCAGTTTTTAGAGCAGGAAAGCAAGAAAAAAGTATTTGAAACCAAATAGAACCAGTATACTACAATGTTCTAGGGTACCACACCTTCGGACCAGAAGACACACCCTCATTCCACCCCCCCTTTTTTTGTTGGAAAACAATGTCTTATGGTCTGAAAAATATGGCATGTGTCAGAAAGAGCTTTATATGAAGAAGTCATTATATGAAGAAAACTTCTGAGCCCAGTCCAACTCATGACCATAAGTCCCTAGGTCCCTCTTCACGAAGTCACTTGCAATGATGTGTAATGTAGGAAGATCACAGGCTCGTGCCAGTCAAGTTCTGTGAATCCGAGGAGTTGGGTGGAAATAAGGCCACTTTCTAGTCGGTCTCATGGTTTCCAGCAAGCAGGAGGGTGAATGCAGAGAGAGAGAGAGAGAGAAAGTTCCCTGGACCCTCCTTATAACAAGGTCATACCCACAAGTAGCTACCATCAGGCTGTGACCTGATTGACAGGTTGAATGCCACTCTACACTTTTATGTATCTTCAAGTTGACATAGAATTATGAAATTATCACCCCCTGCCTTTCCCTCTCTCCCTCCACCCTTTTTTTAAATCTCAAAATATGTGAAGAGCTACAAATATGTAGTTTCAATTTTTTTGTTTGCTGTTGTTGCTTAAAGCAGCAAGGAATCTTTAGGTGGTACCAACAATTAAGCCCTGAGAGGTGGATGATTTGAGGGTTCACAGAAGTGCTACCAAAGAAAGGCTTGGTAATCTACTTTCTGCAAATAAAAATACCCAATGTTTAAAGCCCGGTCCCAGAAGCACAATCCCACCCTGACCCACATCTGGCCACTATGTTGCCTCTACGGTACTGGTTCTTATTGGTTTTAAAAAGCCCAAGTTCATTTCTCAGTCCTGGTCTTGACTTTGGCTTTATCCCATGTGTCTGCTTTATTCTGAGCTCCAGGCTAAAGGTGCTGCCTCAATCCTGACCTAAAGGTGGGTCCACGCAAATGCCTTCAAGGTTTCTGCTCAGAGGTGGCACATGTCACCTGGGTTTTGTCTGTGTTGCTATAGTGGCAGCGCCTTTCTGTGCCCGTCAGGCTTTGCTAAGTTTTATTGCACTGAAAACGAGCTGTAATCTCAGGGGATTGCAAAAGTGCATCGTTACATCCTGCCATCTGCAAAGCTAATTTCTTTTAGGCTGATACCAGTGAGGGGATAGTGAAAGGTAATTCACAGGCCTGGCTTTTCTGAATGCTGTCACATTGTCTACTTCCTGTTAGGAACCACTGCTCTCCCCTCTGAATTTTCCTCCATGTCCCAGGGTTTCACAGTTCACCGAATCATCTCCCAGACTTATGTACCATCAAGGAATTGAGTAATTTATTTGTGGAGGCTGGCAAGTGTTATTCCAAGTCTGGAAGACTCTTCTTGTTCACCCCTCCCCAGTCTATTGATGCACAAAGTTGGAAGCTGGTGAACCAAGTCAGGGGATAAGCTGTGGCATGCATTTCTAGTC
>PVJH01011260.1:0-69647 GCA_004026705.1 Nesogale talazaci | reverse complement strand
AACTCTATAAAACCCCTGAGCAATTGGAGTTCGGGGCTTCAGTTTGATCCTGCGTGGTCATGCTGTAGTCCGGGTTCGAACTCGTTATCTTTTCCTCTTTCTTACCTTTTCCTCTTATATCTGTTCTTAATAAACTTTGCCTTGTTTCACTCAGATTTGTGGGTCAGTGATTTGTGCGGGGCATTTTCTCCCTAACACACACAACCACTACGCCACCTGGGCTCAGCCTGACAGTCTTTTTAATTTCCACCAAGTGATTTTTTTCTTGATGGGTCTGGGTAAGAGAGTCTGGAAAAAAATGTGGATAGATTACAGGATTCAAGTGTGAAAGATTGCTAACGGGGTGGAAATGGCCAGCTTGGGCATAAAATGAGCCATCTCAGAAACAGGAAACAGATTTCACTAATAGCAAGAAGAGTCTGGAGTGGAGTGTATGCTTTGTACTGATATCCTTGTGCACGGAATCTCCTTAACTTAGGAGCCACAGCTTTGACACCAGAGGGGCAGCATTAGCAACAGAACCAAGAGCCCGAGCATGAGACGGAGTGGTGGGATTCTCAGTCTATAGAGAAATAAAGCTAAGCACCTACAGGCTGAGACCTGTGAAGAAGTGACAGACCTTAAAGAACTTTGTAACACAGCATGGGCTCAGGAGGTCAAAGGCCAGTGAGGGGCCTGCCTGCAGGCACAATTAAAAGAGCACATCTTGTTTGATTATTGTCTCCTGTTAACTTGCTCAAATAAATAATAATCCCATAATTGTGAATATTGCCTGTGAGTTCTGTATGGACATTTTTTTTTTTTTTTTAGGCATCACTGCCCTGGTGGTGGGAGTAGGAGGCCCAGCCTTTGCTCCTGTGAGAGGGAATTGAACCTCCATCCCAGTGGGCTGCAGTCCCGTGCACAACCACTACGCCACCGGGGCTCAGCCTGTATGGACATTATAATGCATTATGAACCTATCTGAAAAGTAGAGTGCTGTGGAGGGGCAGGCAGTGTCAGGATGGAGAAGACGGGTGGGTGGAAGCTTGTCTCCCTTAGCCTCATAGATACTGGCCTTGGGCAGTGAAGCTGACAGGCTGATCATTACCATTCCCCTTTATGAAGTCAGATGAAATCAGGAACAAAGTTTGTTTTCACATGGCAATTCCATGTCTAACTTTTTGAAGTGCTACCATGCTGTTTTTCCTAGCAGCTATACCAATTTACAATTCAACCAGCAATGGATAAAGGTTCTAATATCTCCACGTAGCCATTTTTCAGTTTTCTGATACACCTCATAGGAGAAATGTTTTCATCTTCTTGCTACTGCATATAGTGCTGCCAAGAACAAGGGTGTGCATATATCTGCTCCTGCTGTGTTCTTTATTTCACTGTATATTCTAAGTCGAAGGGTCACATGGTATTTATATTCCCAATTGTCTGACAAAGCGCTACTGCTTTTCACTATGATTGTCCAGTTTTATAATCTCACCAGGAGTATATGGGGGTTCCCATCTCTCTGCACCACTCCCCCACCCCCCGCCCCACTGTACTTGTTTTCTGCTTTTCAAAAAATGTTGCTGTCAATACTGGTTTATGTGGCATTGCATCGTTGTCTTGATTTGTGTGTTAAGTCAGATTGAACAGAGAAACAAGTCCAGTGGAACTCATATATGTGAGAAAGCTTTATATCAAAAAGTAACTGAATATCAAGAAAACATCTCAGCCCACTGCAACTCAAATCCAAAAGTCTGGTACTAGTCCATACGTCCCTCTTCAGACTCACTCAGCCACATGCAATGATACAGCATGCAGGAATCACAGGATGGTGGGTGCAAAGTTGCGTGCATCGAATGGTGGGGGATGCTTCACAGGGCTCCAGCAGCTCACATGGTGGCCAACAAGCAGAAGCAGAAAGGTGACTTTGCAAATAGAACATGTGTAATGTTAATAGGAGGGATTCATCAGTTTTGTTACTGCGCACTGCCACCCTTGGTCTGGAAGGATGAGTCTTTTTGGAAGAGCAGTGGAAAGGAGAGAAATGCTAATTCAAGATCTGTCTGAAGAGGTGGAGGCTGCGGAGCGCAGATACTTGACAGACTCAGGCGTGGAGATTCAGGGGAGCAGCACCGGGACTATGGGGTAATTTCTCCTAATCTGGCCAGAGACTACTATTGAACTGTGGTCACCCGTACCAGGCAGGCTGCCTTCCTGACCCTGGAGGCAAAGGGCAAAGGACCACATGGTGGAGAGATTAAGAACAGGAGAAAGACTTGGTGGCTGGCTGAGGAGACCACTGGCTGTTTGCTGAATCTAACTTGTGGTAATTATTAACTTCCCTAATGTTGCTGTTAGGTGGTATCAAGTCAGTTCCGATTCACGGAGACCCTATGTACAACAGAACACAACACTGCCTGGTTCTGCACACTCCTCACAATTTTTTATTATATCTGAGCCCATCAATGCAGCTGCCGTGTCAATTCATTTCCTGGAGGAGCTTCCTCTTTTTCATTGCTCTTTAAGAAGTATGATCTGGGCTGAGCCCCGGTGGTGTAGTGGTTGTGCGCGGGACTGCGGCCCACTGAGACAGAGGTTCAATTCCAGCAGTGGGGCTGGGCCTCCTACTCCCACCACCAGAGGGCAGTGATGCCCCCCCAAAAACAAACAAACAAACAAACAAACAAAAAAGTATGATCTATGAGTTCTATGTGGCGATAAACCCGGCATAGATTTAGAGCAGTGTGGGAGGAATGGTTAGTGTCAGAATAGGTTGAGAAGAATGGAACGTGAGGGTTTATCTACAGACTCCTGCTTGGTAACAATATGGAAGCTGAGGATGTCTGGATAGATATAACATTAGTGTTCTCTCTAAATTAAACATCACTTATTTCATGAACCATTTTAGTTTTGTTTGCCTTCCTAAATTGTTGAATTATGAGTGTTCATAAAAATTTTTAAAGGAAAAAACTTGTTGCTTTCTTTTTCTCTTGGTAACTTCGCCAGTAAACAGTACTATCTGACTCTCCATGGAGTAACTTCTGATTGAGTTGCATTCTGACAACTTTGTGGTACCGTAATGTAAGTCAAACATCTTTTGTTGGTTGTAATTAACCAATAATGCCAGAATTTTTAATTTCAGGGAAAATTTTTTTATTCTTTACTTTCACAGTTATCAACATATATAACAACCAAAATATATTACAATATATAAATATAATTTCAGTCTCAGATCTTTCAATTAAATGTCATGTAATTAAATGTATTTATATATATTCAATTAAATGTTACGAACACATCGTGCTCACCGTTTTAGGGATAAAGTCAAATATCTCCCTTTTTCATTTATTAGTGCCTCTTTTAATAAATATCTTAATAAATTTGATCTTTTTTGTGTTTAAGGAAATGAGATATTACATTTCATACAGACATATTTTAATACATATGTACATAAAACTGTACAAGTCATTAAAAAGCAGTTATATATTCAGTTTGTCAAAATTCTAATATATCTTAAATCTGGGACTACTAAAACACCAAGCTAATATTATTCACTACAAAAAAGATAGTTGTGTTACTTTAAATCTTTTTTTTGGGGGGAGGGAGGTACATCACTGTCCTCTGGTGGGAGTAGGTGGCTCAACCTTGCTCATGGAGAGCTGCTGCTGGATTTGAACCTCCAGCCCAGTGAGCCGCAGTCCGACACTCAATCACTACGCCACCGGGGCTCAGCTACCTTAAATCTTTGGAGGTGTCCCTAAAGCCTTAACATACAAGAATTTGAAGAACAAATATCAACAATCCAGTAGAGTTCCCTCTATCCCTCCTACCTTTCCTTGACAACAAAGATTGTTTTCCAAGAATCCCTTTGGTGGAAAAGTAGAAGCTAAGTATATTATCTATCCTTATGGACCAAATTACAGCAAAGTGTGGCTTTAAATAACACACATTTATTATCTCATAAGATTTCTGGGTCAGGAGTGAGTTTTCTGCTCCAGCGTCTCACCTATTATCAACCTGCATTATACAGATGACACAGCCTTGCCTGCCATAAGTGAGGAGTGTTTGAAGCACTTGCTGATGAAGATCAAGAATCGCAGCCTTCGGTATGGATTAAAACCTAATATAAATGATAGAGAAAAGTTTGAAGAGGTCAAAGATCTAATTTTACTTGGATTCAAAAATCATTGCTCATAGAAATAGCAGTTAGGAGATCAAACAATGCATTCATTGCTAAGGCAGGAATTACAGAACAGTGTAAAAAATGTAGGGACTGATCAAAATGTAAAGACTGTGGGGGACACTTTAGAAACTGTTCATCATACTAGAAGAAATCTTATTCTTTGAGTAGGATATGTGGACTGATATATTCAGGGCTTCAAATAGCCAACCAACCCCCGGTGCGCCCCTCCCTCAGCCCCCCACTGTCGTCCCCCCTACACACACACAAACATCCACTTCCAGGGAATCAAATACAACTACTAAAGTTTCTACAGGACAGAGTAGAAGGGCTCCACAGATCTGAGACTATCAGTCTTTTAAAGGAGCAGACAGCCTCATCTATGGCTGCTGACTTTAGGGCTAGCAGTCCTCATGCTTACCCACCCACTGTGGTACCAAGACCCCAGGCTTGGCAGTGGCACATTGCTACAGACCAGTGATTGCCTCCTTATTGTTCACTTCGCCAGCACCGGGCAGATATTGTCCTCCAACTTCACTTAGTAATTGCACAGTGAGCAGCTACCACCTCGATATACACCTTCCCTGGTTAAAACACGCAGTGTCCCCTTGTTCTACTGGACCACCTAACTCAATAGAGTTTCAAGGCTCTACTCTTTACAGAAGCAGACTGCCACATCTTCTTCCACTGAGGAGCTTGTTGTTGCTGAATGCTGAATGCCATCGAGTAGGTTCCAACTCAACACTTCTCAGCCCAATTGTTCCCATGCTTGAGTCCATTGTTGCAGCCATTTGTCAATCCACCTCACTGGAAGCCTTCCTCTTTTCCTTGCCCTTCCACTTTACCATGTATGCTCTTCTTCTCCAGAGGCTGGTCTCTCTTGACCGGTCCAAAGACTGCAAGATGCAGTCTTGTCACCCTGGCCTCCAAGGAGCACTCTGGCTGTACTTCTTCTATGACAGATTTGCATACCCCTTTGGAAGTCCATGGTACTTTCAATATTCTTCACCAGCACCACAATTTAAAGGCATCAATTCTTCTTCAGTGTTTCATATTCAATGTCCAACTTTCACATGCATATGAGAAAACTGATTTTAAACCATATAGAAAATACCATGGTTGTGGCACGTGCAACTTAGTCCTCAAAAGTAACATCCTTGATTTTCAACATTTTAAGTACCGATTGGCCTTGTGAGTTGGGCTAACGGATCAGTGCCGCTTGAACGTCTTCCTTCAGTGCCATTGTTGTTTGCTCCGATGCTCCTTCTGAGCTAGTGCAATGTTCACTTGTTATTTTTGATATATAGAGTCTGTTTCCTTCCCATTGCTTTTGATGATTCCTGTATCATTCAATATTTTGCCTGAAGAATCTTTTGTAGGTTTTTTTGTTTGTTTGTTTGGTTTTTTTTGGCATCACTGCCCTCAGGTGGTGGGAGTAGGAGCCCTAGTCTTTGCTCCATGGAGCTGGAATCGAACCTCCATCCCAGTGGGCCACAGTCCCGCACACAACCACTACACCACCAGGGCTCAGCCCTTTTAGTTTAGGTTTTTTTTTTTTTTTTGGGGGGGGGGGGTATCACTGCTCTCCGGTGGTGGGAGTAGGAGGCCCAGCCCCACTGCTGGAATTGAACCTCCGTCCCAGTGGGCCGCAGTCCTGCGCACAACCACTACGCCACCCGGGCTCAGGCCTCTTTTGTAGGTTTTTGTACATTTCATCATGTTAGTCTGTTTTTTAAAATTGCCTTTATCTTCATCTCTTCTTCTCTCTTTTTTTTTGACATCATTGACCTCTGGTGGACATAGGTGGCCCAGTCTTGCTCCTGGAGAGCTGCTGCTGGATTTGAACCACCAGCCCGGTGGACCGCACACAACCACTATGTCCTGCGCACAACCACTATGCCACTGGGGCTCAGCCCTCTTCATCTCTTCTATGTCTTAGTTACTTTACAATTAAGAGCAAGTTTTAGATTCTCTTCTGACATCCACTTTGATCTTTTCTTTCAAACATCTTTTGAACTTAGTTTAATTTGTAGCTGTGATCGGTAAGCTTGTTGTGCCCACATGGCCAAAGAGATAGGTAGGTCTGTTGTGACAACAAGGCCAATGAGCACAAAAGAGCAATTGAAGGGTGGAGATAGGAATGGCTTGGTGAGCCCCACCCTTGCCCTAGTCAGATCTTCAGACTATCTGGCTGCCTTGTTAATCCTGAGCCTCCACTTCCAATCAACACTAATCAGTGGACCGTGTGCCTGTGAGTTGAGGTTCCTTCAAGCCCTACTAGCCACACTCCTGAGATATACATCTCTTGAGCTGGGGACTGTTGGACTCTGTCATCTGACTGACTGTTGGTGACCTGTATTGCTGTTTGCTGCTTGTGGCAGAATCGCCTGAATTGCTCTACAGAGGACTACTCGGCAGCCCTCAAGACTAAGGACTGCCAGTCTACTAGCTGTCTCCCGCAACTGAGTTGCACTGAGCCATTTATACTGCTTTATAGATTAGTTAACTTTATTTCCTATCTTATATAACCTTCTATCTATAAAATATATAAAGAATTACTAGTGTACTGGTTTTGTTTCTCTAGAGAACCCTGTCTAACACAGTAGCCTTGACAACTGTTATAACAAGTAAATATTTTATAAATAACTTTAAAGTTTTTATGCTTCCATAGAACAGCATAAAAACAAATCTGGTAATATTACTAATCAAGTTCTCTTAGGACAGTGTGGTAGTTACATAATCTGATATAAATTTGATGATTGAGAGTATGACAGTGGAGTCTAGGCTATCCATCAGGATATAGCCAATGGGGTCTCTGTGTGGGCATGGCCCTCTTCTGAGGATTCTGGGAACTCCTGTAGTTTCTCCTTGGAGGTAGGAGACTCTCTGACTCTCTCTCTGCTAACTCCTTTGGAGACTCTCACTGCCAATGGTTACTTCCAGTGAGACATCCCTGAGGAGAAGCCACATGGATCTACTCAGATGTAATCAGAGCCTTGGGAGCTGGAGAAGTCATGTGGAGACCCTTCCAGTGCCGGGAAGCTTATACCACCACTGGATCCACAAGACTTTCCCACCCATTGGCCTGTGATCATCCTGCATTCAGAAACATTGCATGTGTTTCATGAGTCAGACAAGGATTTTATAGATTGTTAGCCTACATATGAGCTAATATTGGACTTACGGACTTGATCTGGACTGGGCTGGGATGTTTTCTCAATATTCAACTGCTCTTGTATATAAAGCTCTTTTCTATACCCAGGTGTCTCCCTGGATCTGTTTCTCTAATGTACCCAAACTAAAACAGGCAGGTCTGATATGTTTAATAATTTTAATGAAAAACAAGCAGCTCTTATCTTCTTCCTCAGTTCCATTAAGAAAGATTAGCACAAAGTTCTAGTTTATGAAAACCCTGGGTTTAGTTTCTCATAAAAGCCTGTCTTTTGCTTTCTTCATGAATGATATTCTTGATGTCCTCCCATAGCTGATCAGGTTATTTTCATTAGTGTTCAATGTAGCAAATCTATTCTTGCAATGTTCTAATTTAGGTATGAGAGACTCAAGGTTGTATTTTGCTCTCGTGCACATACCGTTTACACTAGTGTATGAGTTTTTCAGCACACTTTATTTTGTTACACTTTTTTGTTTGTTTGTTTTTGGGGCATCACTGCTCTCTGGTGGTGGGAGTAGGAGGCCCAGCCCCACTGCTGGAATTGAACCTCCGTCCCAGTGGGCCGCAGTCCTGCACACAACCACTACGCCACCAGGGCTCAGCCCTTTCAGCACATTTTAAAGGCAGCTTTTGTGGTGAAATTAGGTGCCTCAGCTGATATTTGAATTGGCTTATACTTGAGTATATATATGATATTTTAATTTCTTAAGCTTTAACTTGAACTTACATGTAGGTACCATAAGTGGTGGTCTGTTCCTGGCTTGGTTTTATCTGCAAATACTGAGTTTCTCCATATTCTCTTTCTAACGAGATGGTCAATTTGATATCTGTGTATATTTTGTTTTTGGGGGCATCACTGCTCTCCGGTGGTGGGAGTAGGAGGTCCAGCCCCGCTGTTGGAATTGAACCTCCGTCCCAGTGGGCCGCAGTCCTGTGCACAACCACTACGCCACCGGGGCTCAGCTCTGTTTTTTTGTTTTTTTGGGGCATCACTGCCCTCTGGTGGTCATAGGAGCTACCCAGTGGTGCCCCTGAGGGCCGCCTCTCAGGATTTGAATCAACAAGCCTGCGGCCGCAGTCCCACACTCAACCACTTACGCCCCGGGGCTCAGCCCGCTATCTGTGTATTTTATCTGGAAACTACACATTTATAGCTGATGTTTGTGTTGTTGAAAAATGGTGTTCATCTGGAGGGCTGAGCTCCGGTGGCGTAGTGGTTGTGCGCGGGACTGCGGCCCACTGGGATGGAGCTTCAATTCCGGCTCCCAGGAGCAAAGGTTGGGCCTCCTACTCCCACCACCTGAGGGCAGTGATGCTTAAAAATAAATAAATAAATAAATAAATAAATAAATGGTGTTCATCATGAACAAGTTATTTTTCTTTCAAAATTTTATCATGCAAACTTCAGCTTTGTTTCTATAACCAAGACTGAAATTTCCAACTACTTTTCCTTCCTGTTTCTAACGGCCAATAATTACCAATGCATCTTGATTTATGCCTAATCATTTTCACATTGAAGACGTTGCTCTCAAAAAACTCCCTGCTATCGAGTTGATGCCAACTCATTGTGAAAATGTTGAAAGAATTCTTCAATTTCTTCATTACTAGCTTTGGTGGTTGGTACATGAATTTGTGGGGGGTTCAGACTGTATTCACTTCCTGCCATGTGTCCCCAGTATTGTCCTCTGGGTCTTCATGTCTCAAGGTGTTGTCAACCCTACAGTCCTCCCTGTTCCTTAGCAACTCCATGCATCGTCCTTAGGGCTTGGTGTGCTAATATAGGGTCTAGACCTCCTTGGTTTGCTTCTGTGAAAGCATGGCAAGCTGCCCCTTCCTCAGTCTGTAGGTTTAGTGTGGCCCTCTATAGCACATGCTTCTAGGGAGGGGGTCAATTTGGCTCTAAATGGGGTCTACAGCAAATGGTTTTGGGGCTTCCACTGTCATTCACAGCCTTCTGCAAGACAGGTGTTCACAAGTTAAACTCTGATATCATTCCCTCCCTTGGATTTGGATTGTATTGCTTACAACATTTGGACCACACAGGCTACTGAGCTTTTTTCATATGGATTTAGTTGATACCTCATTTAGATGGTTGCTTGTTTGAAGACAAACCTTTAAGACCCCATGTGTTATTCTTTTTGATAGCCAAGCACATCTGGTTTCTTCACCACACTTTGCTATGGCACCCATATCTTCAGTTAGCTCTTCATGATGGCAAGCATCCAGCAGGGCCATGTCATAAGAACAAATTGTTCTTAGATTAGAGCTCGAATGGAGTGGGAGCCCCAAATCCAATCATATACAAGTCTCTTGTTTATTTTAGAGATATCACTTCATGTTAGAGACATTATCAATCAGTACCCTTGGGTGTAGGTAGTTCTATTGATAGTGTCATTAATTTAGTCAATGGTATAGAATCAAGAACACTGTTGAGAAAAAAAATTATAAACGTATAGGCCAGTTATAAACCACGATATGTAAATAGTTAATTTGTGCAGATTAAACTCTTAATTGACTGGGCACTATTTATACCAAAAATGAGGATTGATGATAGGGTCCAACTTTCAATAATATTCATCCACATTGGCAGAACCATGCCTACCGGAATAATACATCATAATAAAACAAGGAAGGCACAAAAATAGTAGGCATAAATGGTAGTCCTGGGTCACCATTCTTTGGACACCCTCAAGGCAAGAGATAAGAACCAAAGTCCAACAGCTGCCAATTATATAACCTTAGGATAGCAGTCATCTGCTTTGTCTCACACTAGGGATTCTCAACTTTTAAGTCCAAGGGCTACAAGTGAGTTTAAGTAAAGCACAGTTTGTTTAGTGGGATTTCCACATCAAGACCTCTAGTGTGGCCTATGAAGGATACTGTGTATCTATCTATCTATCTATCTATCTATCTATCTATCTACATATATATATATAGAGAGAGAGATTTATATAGCACAAAGGAATACAACAGCTAATTAGTCCACACAGCAGGATAGAGGGCTCAGTTTACTCACTTCTGTGGAACAGTTAATATACTGGAAGACCTTCAACTCCCATGGGCTGTTGGTTTGAAGAGCAAGGAAGCAGACACTGAGTTGTCTCTTGGTAATGCATGCAGGGTCTGCCCACAGGCAGCAAACAGCAGCTCAGGAGCTTAGCGAAGCAGGCCGGATGGGATGTCAAATTCAAACAATGCAAGATGAGAGGATCCACCAGTCTCAAGTTCAAACAATGAACACACCAGCAGGTCTCGTGTTGCTCTAGCAACACGTTCCACAGGTTGGCGGTCCCACAGATAGTCTAGCTCATAAGTTGAGGCAGAGAATTAGCTAAAGCAGCCACAAGCTGGTCCTATCACTAGACAGCAAGAGTGAGAGGGGCAGGTCTTGCTGAATTATTTATCTCTTTGCCTTTGAAACTGTGACCTGATTAATCCCACATGTTCCTATAGGCCAGGTTGGCATAATAAACCTACCTATCATACTCCCCACAGGTTCTCTATAAGGAGCAAGTGGTTCCCCCCCCCCCCCCCCCCAATGGAAGGTTGCTTCTTCCTGTTTATCTACCAATAGAAATATAATGGGCTTCTCCAAGATATATATGTTCTCCTACTCTTTGACTTGAGTTTCCAGTAAGGTTAGCATATCACTCTGGTAGAGTGTATGTTGATGTGCAATTACCAGCAGCCAAGCACTTGACCACTGCACCACTAGGTCTCCTTAAAAAAAAACAACTCACTGCCATCAACTGACTTCAATCATGGTGACCCTACAGGAGAGAGTTGAACTGCCGCTGGGGGTTTCTGAGTTTGTAAATCCTTATCTTTCTCCTACGGAGCGGCTAGTGGTCTCACATACTAATACTGACCTTGTTACTGGCAGCCCATCACATAACCCAGTACATGACTAGGGCTCCTAATACAGTATCTGTGCAATTATTAAAATTAAGTATAGACAGGATCTCAACAGAACCAGACACAGAAATGTTAAAATTTCTTGATCCGTGTTTTCTTTTCTTTTTTTTGATTTTTTGGGCATCACTGCCCTCTGGTGGTGGGAGTAGGAGGCCCAGCCTCTGCTCCTGTGGAGCCACTGCTAGAATTGAACCTCCATCCCAGTGGGCCGCAGCCCTGCGCACAACCACTAAGCCACCGGGGCTCAGCCCTGACCAGTGTTTTCTTAAAGGTTAAACGTCAGTTTATCTTTACCTAATTACCAAAATTCTAAATTACAGTTACACATTCTAAATCTAAGGCCAATTCTTTGGATATATTTAGTTCAGAAATGCAGTCCTGGGCTGAGCCCCGGTGGTGTAACTGGTTGAATGCCGGACTGCGGCCCGCAGGCTTGGCGGTTCAAGTCCAGTGGCAGCTCTCAGGAGCAGCACTGGGTAGTGCCCACGACCACCAGAGGCAGTGATGCGCCCCCCCTCCAAAAAAAAAAACAACAACAAACAAACAAACAAAAAAAGAAATGCAGTCCTATGCTTGGTGTTTCTATAACATAAATTGAATTTATGAGTGGTGAATTTATGAATTCTGAGTGGTGAATGATGATTTAATTATTTTGATGTATAATCCTAGAATTGTTTAAATATATGGCATTGATGCACTTTTATATTAAGGGGCTTCAAAAAGTTCATGAGAAAAAAAAATCCTATGATCTTTCCATTTCCTATCCATGAACTTTTTGAAGCCCTGTTTTGTACATTTGTTAATAAACAATGCCAGGTAAAGAATCAGAGCATTTTGTAATTTCTAGGTATCAACAGCGATAGACAGATTCCTTGTTACTTAAAAAAAAAATTACTCATATTTCACAGCCTGAAGAAAAGTGCTAAACTACTTGAGATATCCTGTTCCTAAACTAAAATTTCTCTAGGTCAGTGCTAGATAAGGAAGATAACACATTCAGGAATATAAAGTTGCAAGAGAAATAAAAAAGGATCTGAAAACATTGAGTTTCTCAAATATTTTGTACTGTATATTTGTTATTATATATTATGTGCCTAAATTTTATAATCATTCCTAATTTTCAATCCTACACGGGAAAGACTTTCCAAATATTTGAGTTTCATACTCCCTGCCTTATTTACCAGCCAGTAAATCATTGACCAATGAGGAAGAAAGAGAAAATCAAAATCATACATAACTTATTTATCAATATGCTGCTTTTGACTTCCACATAGGGTTATGTAGTTTTCTTTAACATCATTGCAATCCAAGAACATAAAAGTTGGGTGTTTCCAAGACCTTCCAGACCCGTCTTTCTATGCAGGGCTAACTGAATTCAGAGGATTCGGAGTCACCAAAGACAGAAAAATATCTAAGCCAAGGGTGAATACAAAGTTGTTAGAAATAACTCAAGTTTCTCTCAAAGAGGTATAACCTGAAACCGTGCCAAATATCAATCTGGACCAGCACCAACAAGTTTCTGCATAAACAGCGCCCACTTTTGAAGCATGGATCAAGCCAAATGGACATGATTGTTGCATCTGCTCTTATAAATCAATGTGCAATGGAAAAACAAAGTGAAGCAGAAATAGAAAATCTACTACAGTGCCAAGTCATTCCTAGAAATGAGCTCTATTGCTCAAGCGGCACAAGTGTGTATTACACCATCAAGTACTTTTATTTCCTATAACCTTGGTACCTAAGAATTTAAACAATTCACCCAATCTCTCCCCGCCCCCTCTCATCTGCACCTTCATATTAAAAACACAAATAGTTGCCACCAAGTCAATTCTAATATAAGGAGAATCCCTGTGTCCAGAATAGAATTATTTTTTTGGATATAGATCATCAGGTCTTTCTCCAAGGTGTTGCTTAGTGGACATGAATCACCAACCTTTTGGTTACTAGCTAAGCACTTAATCATTTGCATCATCCAGAGACTCCATATATTTTGTTTCTTTTATTATTATTTAATTATTAATTATATTAATATTAATTAATAATTAATAATTAATTTATTAATAATAATTAATTGTATTAATTATTATTATTATTATTTTTTTTTTAGGCATCACTGCCCTGATGGTGGGAGTAGGAGGCCCAGTCTTTGCTCCTGTGAGCAGGAATTGAACCTCCATCCCAGTGGGCCGCAGTTCCGCGCACAACCACTGCGCCACCGGGGCTCAGCCAACTCCATATATTTTGTATCAATGTTAATGGGATAAATGAAAAATAAACTCCCCCATGTACAAGAAAGGTACCCTACAAAAAAATCAAACTGGATTGTTTTTTCTGGACTTTTAGGCTATGATCATGTGTGAAAAAGCAAACTGAATTATTAATCTAATAACTAGTTTAAATTCACTTCTCAGTACAAGTTTAAGTAGCTGAGAAATAATTTAGAGACCTTAGGTATCTGCTGATAAAATGTGTACTCAATTACTGTTCTATCACTTATCTCTATGTTCTAATATACATTGCAATGACTACAGAGAACTCACAAAATTTATGATTGAAGGGTTAATTAAGGATGATAACAAGTTGTAATACCAGTGAGAAATGCCCAAGGCAGTTGTTTATCAGAATATGTCACAAAGTGTCGTGTCTGCTAGTAAATGTCCAAGGAGCCCTGGGAGCATAGTGGTTACCCACTGAGCTGCCAACTGCTGGGCCTGAAGTTCCAAACCACCAGTCACTGAGGAGAAAGATGGGGGCAATCTCATCCCATGAACAGTTGCAGTAGCAGAAACTCACAGGACTGTTCTTTCCTGCCCTGTAGAGTCATTGTGAGTTAGCACTAAACTGATAGCAGTGGAAAGGAATAAGAATGCAGGACCATACCTCCCTGCTATAAGCCTCAACCCAAAGACATTAAGCTCAACCACTGTGCATCAGAAAACCCTACTTCCTGAATTAAGTGCCCCAGGGCACCCTCTACTAGCCTCACATTCAGCCCACTTCCATGGCTCAACAAGTCCAACCTCCCCAAGTGAGTGGCACTCCACTGGGCAACCCACCTTCTAACACAAAAGGTTTCAACTTCCGCCATAGGCTAAGTCGATCACTGTTCTAGCTCCTGATTCTGCTGCCTCTGATCTGAGGGCTTAGCTGTCATCTGCACCCAGGAGGTTTACTGTGCAGGGATCTCAGGCCCAGAAGATGAACTCTACTCATGGTTCTAGCTGGTAATGAGATCTCTCCTCTCCCCACCTTTGCGTCTGAGAGGTCATTTTATACACCGCAGGATGCCACTTGAGGGAATCTTATTTGCAATAACTCACAGATGAACCTTCTTAGTATCCTCCACTAACCCCACCTCTTCCAAACCCATTTAGGGAAAGGTCATTTGGTGGGAGTTAAGAGACTTTGGCAACAAATGGAAGAAGCACACAAGCCTGTGGGATTACAGGTGTCAATGGGAATAGGTATTTCAAGTTCAAAACCAAGCAATTAAATTGTGAAGGAGTGTGGACAAAGAGGTGACCCAAGATCAACCTGCAAGACAATTGGACAGTCCCTGACAGGGTGTGTGTGTGTGTGTGTGTGCATTGGGAGGTAGAGGGGTAGAGAGATGAGGAATTCAGGGTGCGGTATTGATGACATACTTAACTATTCTCTGGTTTTTTAATATTTCCTCCCCTCACTATTCAAGGCTGACGTTTCACCTCCTTAATAGTGTTAGACCTGGATATGCTCATTTGGATAATGAAGATGATTGTATGCAGGAATGGTAGGATGGATGACTTTTCAGAAACAGCAATGGAGTAATGATTCCCTGAGGATACAGAAGACAGGGTGGGGCTGGGAGGGGGAAGAGGGAGCTGAGAGCAATGATGACTGTATAACCCCACACAAGGGGAGGTAATAATAGAATTGCAGGTGAATGGATATATTGGATAGGGCAAATGTGGCTGAGTATATATCAGAATAATAGTCTATAACAATAATGACCAGGGCTCCTGAGGGGAAGGGATGGGATAAAGCGGAGCTGATATCAAAGAGTTCAAGAAAAGAAATGCTTTTGAAACTGACTGTAGTAGCAATTGTACAATTATATTGATCTATTTAATCATGGAATGTTATGACATCTGTAAGAGCTCCCAATGAAATGAAGGGGAAAAAAAAAAAACACTTAAAAAAGAGAAAGACTTGCTGAGCCCCAGTGGCATAGTGGTTGTGCACGGGACTGCGGCCCACTGGGACGGAGGTTCAATTCCAGCAGTGGGGCTGGGCCTCCTACTCCCACCACCGGAGAGCAGTGATGCCAAAAAAACAAAAAAAAAAAAAAAAAAAAGAGAGAGAGACTGGCTGAGCCCCAGTGGCATAAGTGGTTGAGTGCGGGACTGCGGCCCATGGGCTTGATGGTTCAAATCCAGCAGCAGCTCTCCAGGTGCAAGGCTGGGTAGTTCCTACCACCACCAGAGCGCAGTGATGCCCGAAAAAAAAGAGAGAGAGATTTTGACTAGAAGAGTTAGATTAAATAATTCACTGCCCCTACAAAATCCACTACCCTCAGCTAACAAATTTTATTTTACACTGTAAAAAAAGTATTCAGGCTGAGCCCCGGTGGCGTAGTGGTTGTGCGCGGGACTGCGGCCCACTGGGATGGAGGTTCGATTCCGGCTCCCAGGAGCAAAGGCTGGGCCTCCTACTCCCACCACCAGGGCAGTGATGCCTAAAAATTAAAAATTAAAAAAAAAAAAAAAGTATTCACTTAGTCTTGTGCAGGTATCTAATCTGAGCAGTCATCTCAGTGTACTCAACAGGTGAGTTGTCTCATATAATGTGTGAAACATTCAACGAGACTCTTCAAACTTAGGTCTTTTCCCCAGGGGCTTTAAAAGCTTGCTTTTTAAAAAGTGTTGATTTTGTGTATGTATTTCTAAGATATACATTTTTTCTTTTCTATTGATATAATAAACACACAGGGCTTGTTTATACTTCACCAGTTTGACATACACTCATTCCACGTGTGCTTGTGGTCTGAAGTCATCACTTGGAGCAGTGAAAAATAGCAGTGTCAGAAGCTGATCTCTCCACTAGCTCTCTGTGACCTTGAGTAAGCCTTAACTAAAGCAGGGAAAGAATGCCTGGTCTGATTCATTATAGCATATTATTTCATTTACATAAAAACGGAAAGATCTATTGTGGTGTTTTAAGAGATATAGGGAAATAGTCATCAAAAGAAACCAGCCATTCTTTTCACAGAGAACCTGGTAATACATCAACAGGCCGTGCTTACTGGATTCCAGTCCTGTTGCTAGTTATTTGTGTGACCATAGGCATGATATGTAATCTCCCTGCACTTCAATAATCTTATAAATTTGAGACAATGTCCATCTCACAGGATTGCTGTAAGGATGAGATGAAATCAGTTAATAATTTGTTAGAGATGAATTTACAAGATTGAATCCAAGTACAAAACCTGTCGTCTGAATCAGAAGATAATTCTCAGATCAAAACATTCCAAAGTTTATATGTGTACCAGTGAAAAATGTGCCTGATAAATACAAGGAGGTCACAAAGGAGACAAAGTTCAAGGGTGATGGCATATTATGCCACACATGACATATACCTAGTAGGACCTGTCATCCAGTACGTGCTAATAAACAGGCATTGAAAAAGAACTGAATCTGAATCCTAACTGTCATTTCCCCACCAAGTGACTGGGTACATTACTAAGCTGGACCTAAGCTCACTGTGAAACAGTAATGAGTCTGTTTTATCCATCTCATAGGACAGCTGTGACGGAATTACACGAGTGTGCATCGAGCACTAACACAACAGTAAGTACGCAATATAATGACCACTGCCACCAACGGCTACAGTCTACTTGTCGCAGGGCTAAGAAGATAATAATGAAAAATCAGGAAAGGAATAGCACTGAGATCTGAGAAAAACCATCTTTTCTAATGCCATCTTCCTTAATGGAAGGATCTGGTCACTGCTAGACAGGTCATCTGCAGATTTTATACCTCAGGTTCTGCTGAGAAGCACCTTGCTAGGCTGAGATCCGAGCTTAGGAGGGTTGGGATGTGGGAGGGGTGCGTGAGTGCAAAATGGGGGATCCAGCAGGGTAGGGTCGCCACACCCCCATCTTCAGTCCTGGGGCCGACCAGGTGCCACGAGTAAGGTGCCTTTGTCGTTAGCCAAGCAGGAGGGTGGCAGCGCCTGCCACCTCCCACCCCCAAGAGAGCGGAGCCACTGTCCCCACACACCTCACCTCGACTCTCCAAAACAAAGCCCAGGCTCGGACTCGGCTGCACTCCTCCCGCATCCACCGCCCCGCGCTCCCCGGCCCCTTGGCCCCGGGTCCGTCGGTTCCCTGCCGTACCTGCCTGC
Organism: Nesogale talazaci; assembly: GCA_004026705.1. NCBI lineage: Eukaryota > Metazoa > Chordata > Mammalia > Afrosoricida > Tenrecidae > Nesogale > Nesogale talazaci. The sequence continues at coordinate 52,020 of PVJH01011260.1, read as the reverse complement.
GGGCACGCAGGCAAGCGAAGACGGGCGGCAAAGGCCTAGAAGGGCCGCTTACACACTGTCCGCTCACCAGGCGCCTGCTGCGGAGCCGCTCGGCCTCCCAGCGCGGTCGCTCCCACGGCTCTGGACACTTGAATTCCCTCCGAGGCCACCAGCTGCCGCCGCAGCCTCTCCAGGGACGTGGGTGGAGACGCCTCGTCCGCGAAGCGGAGAGTGGCTGATTAACCCGGGGAAGGGCGCCCGTGTAGACACGCCCCAAACCCGCCGCGGCTTTTTCTGGCGCGCGGACAGGTCCAACGGGAGGAGGAAGGGAGACCAGAACCTTGAGCCGGGGGCAGAGGCCGAGGCGGTAGCCCCGCCCCCGCCCCCGCCCCCTACCCCGCCCCCTCCTCGCCGCACCCGCCGGCTCTCCGCGTGACCCGGTCTCCGACCTAGACGCCCCGCCCCCTTCTGGGTGCCGGGCGCGCAAGCGCACTTCGTGGCTTCTTTGACAGCCCCGAGCGGCCCAGGAGCAGGTGTCGCGAGAGTTGGCCGCACGGCCCCCAACCGGAGGCGCTGTAATTATGGCGAATCTGGGGACTGAGGTTGAGCAGGAGCCACTGTTAGGCGACCACACAGCCGGAAGCAGGTGAGCGGATGCGGATGCGGATGGCGGGCCCTTCACTGTTGCCACTGTGGAGTTTGGCTCCTTTCCGGACGTCAGCTGTCCTGGGCCGGCTGTCCCGAAGCACCGGCGCTTCCTGATCTCGCTGCGGGTCGTGGGATTCCGGGAGGTTCTCCCGGGGCAGCGCGTGGCGGAGCCCGCGGTCCGCGGCAAAGGTGTTAGAGAAGCCTCGCTGCAGGAAGGGGAAGGGTTCTGTTCTGTTGTACGTTAGGTCGCTACGTATTGGGAACCACAGCAGCCTCCTGATTGACGCGACGCAACAGGGTCAGCAGTTCCAACTCACCAACCCTCTGGGGGAGAACGAGGAGGCTTTCTGCGCTGTAAAGATTTAGGCGCCGTTACCCCCTGCCCCATGGGGTAGCTATGAATAGGAATCGACTGATGCCAGTGTGGGGTGTGTGGGGTGTGTGTGTCTGTGTGTGTACATTGTTGCAGAACCCAGGTCTCCGCTTTCTCCGTTTGACTTTTTACAGGTGGTCACTTTATATAGTTCATCAAGGTTTGCAAACAGTGGTTTGGAAGTGTAGTACCACGCTACCTAACTGCTACATTCTAGATACGTTTTTGTGTGTTTAAATTCTAGATACTCTGACATCAAGTTGTTGGGTGCCATCGAATGGGTTCCGAATCATTAGTGACCCATGTACAATAGAAGAAACTGCTGATCCTTAGCCAGTCTCACAATTATTATTTTTCAGCCCATTGATTGAAGCTACTTTGTCAATCCATTTCGATGACGGTCTACCTCTTTTCTTCCACTCTTCATTTTACCAAGCACGGTCCAGGGGCTGGACCCTCCTAATCACATGCCTGAAGTATATGAGAACTCTTGCCATCCTTCATTCTAAGGGGCTTCTGGGTGTTACTTCTTTCGAGACGGATTTGTTTCTTCTTCAGGCAGTCCGTAGAACTTTCAGTATTCTTGACCAACATCATAATTCAAATGCATCAATTCTATAGTCTTCTGCACTTGTAGTCCACCTTTAACATGCATTTACATTAGGCAATTGAAAAATACCGTGCCACTCCCACACCATAGTCCTCAGTAAGAACTTTGCTCTTCAACACATTAAATGTAATAACGTAATTTGATTTCTTAACTGCCGCCTTCATGAGCATTGATTATGATCCACGTAAAATGACATCCTTGGCAACTTCAATCTTTCCTTTGTTTAGCATGATGTTGTCCATTGGTGTGCAATTGCAAGGATTTACATTTTCTTTACATTCAGGTGGAATCCATACTAAAAGCTGTATCCTTTTATCTTTATGAAATCCTCATGGGTTTCATCAAGCAAGATTCTGCCATTGCATATTGCAGGTTAAGGAGCCTTCTTCCAATCCTGATGCCAGAAGTAAACTGGTCAAAAGTAGTCCTATGCCAAATGTACAAATACAAGACAAATTTTTGAGCATGGAAGGGATGTTGTGCCAGATTTTTTAAAATAAAAATTTATGTTCTGGTGCTGGTGTTGAGAATACACACAGCAAAACATACATCAGTCTAACAGTTTCCACATGTTTTCTATACATTCTCAACCTCCCTTTCTGAGGTATTCCTACACCATGAACATTAAATTCACCTACCCTCAGGTTCTTATCTGATCTTTTGAGTGACTGTTGTCACTCTGAGGTATTCCTACACCATGAACATTAAATTCACCTACCCTCAGGTTCTTGTGTGGGCATCACTGCCCCCTGGTGGGAGTAGGAGGCCCACCCTTGCTCCTGGAGAGCTGTTGCTGGATTTGAAGTGCTAACCCTGTGGGCCGCAGTCCCGAACTCAACCACTACACCACCGGGGCTCAGTCCTACCCTCAGGTTCTTATCTGATCTTTTGAGTGACTGTTGTCACCTGGATCCTGTATAAAGAGTTCTTAGCGGGACTACGGCCCACGGACTTGGCAGTTCAAATCCAGCGGCGACTTTCAGGAGCAGCACTGGGTGGCTCCCACGACCACCAGAGGGCAGTGATGCCCACAAAAAAACCAAATATATATCTATATATAGGTATATATTTGAGCTGAGCCCCAGTGGTGTAGTGGTTGTGCGCGGGACTGCAGCCCACTGGGACGGAGGTTCGATTCCAGCAGTGGGGCAGGGCCTCCTACTCCCACCACCGGAGAGCAGTGATGCCCCCCCCCCCAAAAAAAAAAAAGAGTTCTTAAAGTGGGGTGAGGCCCGGTGGCGTAAGTGGTTGCCCGCAGGATTGGTGGTTCAAATCCAGTGGCAGCTGTCAGGAGCAGCACTGGGTAGCGCCCACGACCACCAGAGGCAGTGATACTCCCCCCCCCCCCCCCCCCCCCCCCCCGCCAAAAAAAAAGATAAGCATTCTTAAAGGAGCATAATGCTCTTCAAGACACGTATTTTAGTAGCAAAGGAAAACTTTGGCTTTAAAGAAGACTTAAGAGGACATTTTTGGTTTAAGATTTAAAGATTAGGACATATTTCAGGTATTCATCCAAACTTTGTGGCTTTAAGAAGTATTTGAGCCCTTGAGAATTTGAGATTCTTTTCTCAAATTAACCTTCCTTTTGGTCAGAATATTTCTTTTATGAAATTTTTTGTATGGGACCCCAATAAGATTTTTTTTTTTTTAAAGAAGAAAACAGTGGCAGCATGGATGGATGTATGGATTGTGAAAAGAGCTGTAAGAGCGCTCAGTAAAATGATCTTTAAAAATGCTTTATCTAAATGATCAGTAATGGGAAGCAAGTACATCGAGTTATTGCCACACATCTCATTTCCTTGACTTTCCTTCCTCTGTTGCTCCAGCTAAACAGAAACAAACTGTGCCTTAGAGGACTACTTGCAAACTTTTGTGATCCCAGACACTACGTACTATACTTTGCACTAGATGATAGAACAGAGGCACTTAGCATGTGATTAGGCTGTTTAACTGGGATGTCATGAGAAACTGCGAATCTAAATCTCCAAACCAAGAAATCATGTTCCAGGAAATTCTTGATCTTAGACAATTTCCTGTAGCTTCTCAACCAGTTGGCTGCTGTTTCTTTCACCCTTGTTAAAAACGTATGACAGCTTATGTCAGTCCAACAGGTATACTATTTGTAACCCTCATTTTCTTTTCCGCTCCCACCTTTGAGAACCACTAATGAACTTTCTTCTATGTTTTCTGTCGTTTTTGCTTACGTGAGATCATGTAATATTTATTCTTTTGTGATTGACTTATTTCATGATGTCATATAACACTGTCCATATATAAAGACATCCTTTCTCCTGTTGACTGAGTAGAATTCATATGCGTTTGTAACATTTTGTAATATTCCTGTATATGTTCCATTTTTGCAGTATTCATATATATGTTAAATTATGTATAGCCATTTATTTGTTAATGAGCATTTAGTTGGCTCTCACCTCTTAGCTATTGTGAATCATACTGTAAAGAACATTGATAGTGGGCTGAGCCCCGGTGGCGTAGTGGTTGAGTGCGCGACTGCGACCCACTGGCTTGGCAGTTCAAATCCAGCAGCAGACCTCCAGGAGCAAGACTAGGCCTCCCACTCCCACCAGGGGACAGTGATACCTTTCCCCCCCCCCCATCCAAAAAAAAAAAAAAAAAGAACATTGATAGTGCATTTTCAGATTTTCTTATTTTTGTATATAATTAAGGGTTCTTTCTAGGGAAGTTCATATGTTGCCATAAGACAGAGTTAGCAGATAGCAACGACACAGTCATTGGTCTTCTCAGAACAGCGAGGTCTCTTCAGTTCTCAGCCATGGGACCTTTGCCTTCCTGAGCTAAGAAGCCAGCCTGCCTCCTCCTCTGCCCCACAGTTTCGTAGTCTCAGGCCAGAACTGAAGAAGGCACATCAAAGTCTCTGTGCCGCAGGCTGTGCTGCATCTGGACTCAGCAACCTCCGTCATCTCAGACAGAGATCTTGGATGTAATCTTCTTCCAGTGTCCACAAGGGTTCTCTCTTAACTCTAGATTTTTGAGGAACCCCAACACTACAAGAGCCATATGATTTTGTATTCATACCACCAATGGTTTTTTTTAAAAAATCACTGCCATTAAATCTATTCTGCCTCATAGCAACCCTATGAGACAGAGGAGAACTGCTCCCTGGAGTCTGTAAGTTGTTTTTGTTTTTAATCACTTTATTGGGGCCTCATACAACTCTTACCATGATCAATACATATATCTATTGTATACAGACTACATTTGTACATTTGTTGCCATCATCATTCTCAAAACATCCTCCTTCTACTTAGGCCCTTAGTATCAGCTCCTCATATTTCCACTTCCATCCATGAACCCTTAATAATTTACAAATTATCGTTATTTTGTCATATCCTATACTGTTCGATATGCCCTTTCACCCACTTCCCTGTTGTCCATACCCCAGAAAGGAGGTTATATGTAGATCCCTGCAATTGGTTTCCCTTTTCTACTCTACCTTCCCTCCACCCTCCCAGTTATCACCACTCTCCACTGGTCCTGAAGGGATCATCTGTTCTGAATTCTCCATGTTTCCAGCTCCCCTGATCTAACTGGATTTGTAAGGTAGAATTGGGATCATGATAGTGGATGGGAGGAAGCATTTAAGAACTGAAGGAAAGTTGCATATTTCATTGTTGCTACACTGTACCTTGACTGGTTCGTCTCCTTCCTGAGACTCTTCTATAAAGGGATGTCAGTTCACCTACTGATGGGCATTGGGTCTCCCATCGGTACTCCCCCTCATTTATAATGATATAATTTTAGTTCTTTGAAGCCTGACACCTGATCCCTTTGACACCTCATGGTCACACAGACTGGTGTCCTTCAATGTGGGCTTTGTTGCTTCTGAGCTAGATGGCTGCTTGTTTATTTTCAAGCCTTTAAGACCCCAGGTGCTATATGTTTTGATAGCCAGGCACCATCCAACCATTGCTTCCAGACATTTCTGCTGGGCTCGATATTTCATTGCAAGGGCCACACAGAAGTCAAATACAGTACTTACAATTAAGGGGGGTTATTAGGGAGATTATGAGATTACTACAAGTCAGGGTGCGCAAACAGTAAGACTTCTCAGTCACTTAGAAGTCAAGTGACTTCCGGATCTTAGTCTGTCAGCCAAGATCCTTGGCCTTTGCTTCTATGGGCCATGAAGCCAGTCCACCTGCCACTCTGTCCTACAGTTCACAGCTTCAGTGTAGCTGAAGAGAAGGAACTCCAAGTGTTCCTTCTTCCAGAAGAACCCCTCGACTGTCGCTTATCTGATCTTAGCAACTTCTGTCACCTCAGAGAGCGATATCATGGATGTGCTCTTCCAAGGTCCTCTGGAGTTCTTATCCCTCCAACTGCCTCAAAGGTGGCTCATCCTCCAGCCAGAGGGGTTGTAAGAAAAACTGACCAATCCCTTCTATTATTAGTGTTACCTATACCATAGTCCCACCCAACCATTTGGTGGGAGTTAGAGTTAGGGTGTTGTTAGGTGCTGTTGAATTGGTTCGGACTCTTTTTTGGGAGGAGGGGGCATCACTGCCCTGGTGGGAGCAGGAGGCTTAGCCTTGATCCTGGAGAGCTGCTGCTGGATTTGAACCGCCAACCCAATGGGCCGCAGTCCCACACACAATCACTATGCCAGCGGGGCTCTCTATGGCCTGGTTCGGACTCTCTTTTTATTTATTTATTTTTTGGGTGGGGGCACCTGCTTCGGACTCTTAACAGCCCTGTGTACAGCACCACGAATCACTGTTTGGTTCTGTACTCTCCTTGTCATTGTTCTTATGGGTAAGCGCCTTGTTGCAGCCACTATGTCAGTCCATCTTCTTGAACTCGAACACCTTCCTCTTTTTCATCGTCCCTCTACTTATGGGTAGAAGAGCCATTTTAAGACATATTATTTCACAACAGTAAGGAAATAGAGTCTTTTAAAAAACAAAATAAAACAATTGGTTATTAAATCCGCTGCATTAAGACTTATGCCAACATTATGGAACCTAAATGTGACTTTTCTTTTTAATTTAGTCCAATTGAATTTCATTTTGCTTACATTGGTGATCAATTCACACTAGTAAATTGTATTTTCCTCCTACTTTGGTAAGTTATCATTTGGGTTACAATAATTTGTAATGAATATATTGAATATATTGAACAATAGCATTAAAATTTTTACTTTTTGGAGTTTCAAATGGAGAGCCAGAATACAGTAGTAATAAGAGGAAATAATTCTAAAATGCTAATTGAATCCCCTTGGAAGTACAGACTTCTTACTTTGTTTGTTGTTACAACAAAGAAGTTTCAGTGAAAATAAATCTTAGTCATATTATAATGTTGGTTGAATCATCAAACTTAAAATGAATAAAGACAAAGTGGTAATTTCAGAGATTAATGCATTCTTTGATTCAACTTTATTTTGAAAGGTAGAAAAATGCATTTTAAATACATTTTTAATGAGATATACTCATTTTACAAAATATACTCTTTTTAATTATTAAAAGAAGGAAGAATTTTGAAAATTCTCCAACAAAAAAGTTGAACAATACAATGCATACCTGCATACCTCTTTCATTATCTGTTGTTTGCCATTTCCAATGTCCAAATATCTTTTATCATATATACATACAACTAAACACACACACCTACATCTGCCTTTCTTGTCAAACTATCCAAAAGTTAATTGTAGACATAGTTAACTCTTTGTTCTAAATACTTTACCCTGTACTCTAATAACAAAAACATTCTTTTGTAAAACCTGTTACCACACCTAGAAGCATGGTAATAGCAAGAATGTCGTGCAATGCACAGTCTATACTCAAGGTTTTTTTTTTTTGGGGGGGGGGGCATCACTGCTCTCCGGTGGTGGGAGTAGGAGGCCCAGCCCCACTGCTGGAATTGAACCTCCATCCCAGTGGGCCGCAGTCCCGCGCACAACCACTACGCCACCGGGGCTCAGCCCTCAAGTTTTAAAGTTGTTTAAACTGTACTTTATAGTCGTTTAAAAAACTCTTTATTGTGAATTGGATGAAGGTTTACAAAACAGATCATCAGTTTTACATCAGCAATTCATACAATTTTTTTCTCATTAATTGTAATCCCCTAATGCAATACCACTGACCTCTTTCCTCCCTGTGTTCCCAACTTCTCCTAATCTTTCTGAACTTTGTTGTTGGGCAAATGCTGCCCATTAACCTCAAGTCTGATTATTCTAAGGAGTGAACATCTCACGCTAGAATATTTAGCCACTGAACTGAGTTTACTTCCGAACCTCAGGGGTGACTAAGCCATAGTCATGCGGTTCCACCAATCTCTACCAAACCAGAAAACCTGGTCTCTCTTATGATTTAGTTACCGTATGTCCTGCATTTTTTATCCTACTCTTTTCAGGATCTTCTAAGGGGATACTATTTAGAATCATTGGTAGTGCTTTCCCTTCATCCACAGTATATTATGTATTCTAAAGTCTAATGTTTTGAGTTTAAAATATAGGCATTGGTGTTCAGGTGTATTTAGCTATGTTATAGACTAGAAAGTAAGGCCTGTCAATCTCTGTCTTCAAAAGTTAGCCAATCTGGGGGCTAAGCCCCGGTGATGTAGTGGTTGTGTGGGGCAGTAATGCCCCAAAACAATACAAACAAAAAGAAGTTAGCCAATCCTAGTGGGTAGACAGATATTAATTAGAGTCAAGGAGAATATAATCTTCTACAAGAGAAATAGGAAAAAGCAAAAGTTGGGGAGGGCAGTTTTTATGGAAAGACATAAAACCCAAACCAAAGCTATTGCCATCAAGTGGGTTCCAGCTTTTCGTGACTCCATAGAGTAAATTTGTGTCATTGTGTTTCTAAGGTTGTGAATTCTTTTTCTCATGGTATGTAGGATGATTTTTATCATTAAACTGTCATTTTCTTTTTTGTTTGTTTGTTTTGTTTTTTTGTGGGCATCACTGCCTCTGGTGGTCGTGGGCGCTACCCAGCCACCACTGGATTTGAACCGCCAAGCCTGCGGGCTGCAGTTCCGCACTCAACCACTTACACCACCGGGGTTCAACCCCAAACTGTCATTTTCATAAAACCATGTTTAATATTTATACTGGTAGTACACAAATTAATTTTTTATTTTTTATTTATTTTTTATTTATTTTTTTTAGGCATCACTGCCCTGGTGGTGGGTAGGAGGCCCAGCCTTTGCTCCATGTAGCTGGAATTAAACCTCCATCCCAGTGGGCCACAGTCCTGGGCTTAACCACTATGCCACTGGGGCTCAGCCGGCTACAATAAGATTTAATGTGAGATAGAAAACCCAGTTTAGGCAGTACTTCTAAATTCATGTCACTCATTTAATGCTGCAAAGTTTTAAAATCTGCTAGTTTCACAATTAGCTAAAAATCTATTTTCATTGAAATTTTTGAAGAGATTTAAACAAGACCATGGTTGAGCTAAAGTATGTATGTATCAAAACAGCAAAAAAGGTGCAATTAAGATTTTCATACATCTAGACATTTGTGCAGGTTTTCTTGGGAGGAGGTGGCCGGCAGATGGATGAAGACTATCCAGTGGTGCATTGTGTAGAGCAAAATAGGTATGCACGTTCGATCCTATGATAGGCAGTTTGCCTCTTACAAAGCAGTATGCTTTTTATTACAATCAAAACAAAAAGCCAGGGGGACGAGGAGGCCTGCAGCATGGACACTAACTGAGGCTGCCCCGGCACCCGCCGCCCCGGGACCCCTGCGAGCACCCGTGACAGCTGAAGCCCGAAAACCAGACGGCGCGCCCTTCTCCGTGGGCGGAAGACAGACACAAAGACTGCTCTGAAGGGTTCTGTCCGAGAGATGGAATTATTTTTCTTTCTAAGCAGGTGGTGAGAGGTTTCTGTATGACCCGGAGCTGCCGCGGGCTGGGGTGGCCGGGCGAGGCGCGGGCCCTGTCTGGGTCTGGGGTCCCTCGTCTGCTCCCAGTGCAGCCGGCCGACCCCCCCCCTCCCCGCCCCCGCTGTGCCCGCAGTGGATTTATAAATTCCTGAGCAATTAAAAAAAACCAAAAAAACAAAAAGCCTGCCTAGGCTTTTTGGCTGCAGTTAAAGGAAATATTATATTTAGGTCAGATGATTCGAGAGAAAGTTGATCGTTTAGGTTCAGTTGTTGGGTCCAAGATGACTATCATTGACTGAAAACACTTGTTGTTTTTGTTCAGTTCACCTTCTTGAGTTTTTGGCTGTTGGGGACATTCATATTCCAGTCAGTAGTGGTAGCTGGGCACTATTCTTCTGATCTCTGGGTAGTGGAGGCTGTGATTGGTGAGGTCCTTTGTAATCATTGTTTCCGTGAGCCTTGGGTTTTCTTCACTCTTTTAAGCACTGTCAGTTCTTCTTCAATTTTGTCCAGAAGTTCTTGTTGTGATACCCTTACTTTGTCACATTTCCCCGTCCAATGGTTCTTTCATTCTAACTTTTTGGTATAAAGATATCCCTAAAACTAATCCGTTTCTTCTTGGTAACAAGTAGCTGGACTCCTGGGATTCTTCCCTCCTTCGGTTGTGAATTTTTATAGAAACAGACTGCCACATCTATCTCCTTTGCAGTGGTTGATGGGCTGGCTGGAGGTCAAGACCTTTTGGTTAGGAGCCAAACACTATAATCCATTGCATCACCAGGGCACCTTATAGAATGTATTGCATAAAATTAAAGTACTTTATGCACATTATACCAACAACCTTATAACATCAAATATGTGATATGTCTCATACATGTTAGATCTAAAAAATGTTATTTTCCTTCTTCCTTTTCTACTGTTCTCAACTGCATCACCTTTGAAATATAGGTTCTCTTTTTTTGAAGACTATTATGGCATCTCTAAGGTCTATCCTACAACAAGCATAGGAACAATTTTGAGTATGTTGCATGGCCAAGCAGTGATTTGTTCTCTTGTGCATAGGGGCACTATGGGTCAGAACCAACTCATGGTACAGAATAATAACAGTAGTAGTGATTATAATAAGGTCTATTCTATTACTGTTTGTTAATTTGTTGTACTGTAATAACTCCCATGTTTGTTATGCTGTTAATCATACCTGGCTTTTCAAATACTAGAAGGGTCGCCCATATTGGGCAAATTTCAATGAGCTTCCAGTGTAAGGCAGACTATGAAGAAAAGCCTGGTGATATACATTAGGTCACTAGGAATCAGAATTGACTCAACAATGCTTAACAATTACTACATACAAACTTCTATTTCACTTGAGAGGAGTAGGATTTTGAGTTGTTTTAGGTCGAGGTCAGCACAGTCTGGGGGGCTTTGGTTCTCCTTTGTATGCTGATAGAGTCATGTTGAACAAAGGCAAGTATTTCTGTAGATTCTAGAGCGAGAAATGTGTTTGTTGTTATGTGACTTTGAGTCTGCTAACATCTCGAAATATTGCTCAGAATGTGATAGGTCATATCAAATTTTGTGGTGTCCCTTCGACATTAGCTCTGCTGAAAGTACACAAGCAAGATAGATTTCTGCTGTAAAATTAATTTGTTGTCATAAAGTGGAGCATGTCATGATTACAGTAATTGCCATTTAATACGTAGTAGCTGTATATTTCACATGATAGCTTTCCAAGTATAATAACTAGTTTACTTGATTTATGATGATACCTTATTCTTTTTAATTGTCACCTTAGCAAATTCCAACACTTTAAGTAACAAATGCAAACAATAACAAATTACCTGCTGGCAACATCATTCTTGTTTTGAAAAGGGAAGATTTTTCTAATGTTTTTCTGTTAGGAAGCTACATAGTGAAACATAGTTTTTACATGCACAGTTTAGTGATACTGGTTACATTCTTTCAGTTGTGCAACCATTTGCATGTCCCCTTCTCAATAATAAACTCATTACCCAATAAGGTGTCTATCTAATCTTTCAAATATGTATTTTAAATTTGATCCCACATAGACTGGTGTTAAAATAGCATAATGCTCAGACAGGTAAACTAACCTTTCTTTTTTTAATCATTTTCTTGGGGGCTCTTATAGCTCTTATCACAATCCATACATACATCCACTGTTTCAAGCACATTTGTACATATGTTGCCATCATCATTTTCAAACATTTTCTTTCTACTTGAGCCCTTGGTATCCGCTCATTTCCCCCTTATCCCCCACCCTCGTTTTCTTAGAAGCCATTGATAATTTATAATTTTTTGTTCATGTCTTACACCAACTGCTGTCTCTCTTCACCCACTTTTCTGTTGTTTAGTCCTCTGAGAAGGGGTTATTTATCGTTCATTGTGATCAGTTTTCTCTTTCTCCCCCCAACTTCCCCTTACTCTGCTGGTATCACTACTCTTATGATTGGTCCTGAGGGTTTGTCCGTCCTGGATTCCCTATGTTTCCAGTTCTTATCTGTACCAGTGTATATGCTTTGGTCTAGCGGGATTTGTAGCATAGAATTGAGGTCATGATGGTGGAGGGGAGGAAGCTTAAAGAACTAGAGGAAAGTTGTGTGTTTCATTGGTGCTGTACTGCACTCTGACTGGCTTGTATCTTCCTTGTGACCCTTCTACTGATGGACTTTGGGTCTCCACTCTACCCTCCCCCTTATTCATATTGATAAGATTTTTTTGTCCTGGGTCTTTGATGCCTGATACCTGATTCCATTGATACCTCATGATCACTCAGGGAGGTGTGCTTCTTCCATGTAGACTTTATTGCTTCTCAGCCAGATGACCTCTTGTTTATCTTCAAGCCTCTAAGACACCAGACCCTATATCTTTTGATAGCCAAGCACCATCAGCTTTCTTCGCCACATATGCTTATGCACCCATAGGCAGACTAACTTTAAGACGACTTCGGGAAATATTTTTGAGTGAAAGAGAAAAAGATTTTTTTTGAGCATCACTGCCCTCTGGTGGTCCTGGGAGCTACCCAGCACTGCTCCTGAGAGCTGCCGCTGGATTTGAACCACCAAGTCCGCGGGCTGCAGTCCCTCACTCAACCACTTACGCCACCAGGGCTCAACCCAAGAGAAAAAGATTTTTTTGAGGGAGGGGCATCACTGCCTCCTGGTGGTAGGAGTAGAAGGCCCAACCCTGTTCCTGGAGAGCGCTGCTGGATTTGAACCTCCAACCCAGTGGGCCGCAGTCCCGTGCACAACCACTATGCCACTGGGGCTCAGCCAAGAAAAAGATTTTTATATCATTCTAGGTAACATCTTTGATATAACTTGACAAATTATAAGCCTTCAGTACTTTTTAAAATACTATTACATTAAAATCACTTGGACTGTCTTTCACTTATAATAGATATTTAATAACAATACTTAGAAGATGTTGGTTCACCAAGTAATTCATTCTGCTTTACTTCTAAATGTTGACACATGCCATTATTCAAAAAGTCCACACATTAATGCCACCATCTAACTCAACTGAAGAGAAGCTGGTGGCAGGAAAATGTTCTCCATAAACCTAATTTCCGCATAGAAACTTGCATTCTTTCACAACAATGAACACTGCCAGTTGTTTATTTGAAGTAACAGAAGTAACAGGCAATTTATTTTAGAAAGTGTCTGTCAAATGATTATGTTTAAATATCCATCACCTGTCTCTTACACATTCTTTCAACAAAAAAGTCTGTGAACAAAGTGGTAATATAACCCTATTGCCAGTTCACAGCTCAATCTCACAAGTTCTTTCTGCAATTAAATCATCATATTGGGTCACATGTAAAGCACCTTACATGTCCCTCCCAATTGGTCACATAGGCTACTAAAGTGATGTGTAGTAGGATCAAGAATTAATAAAATTAATTATTTTTAGTTCTTTGAATACATTCTTTTTTTTCCCAATAACTTTATTGGGGGCTCTTACAACTCATAACATTCAATACATCATTTGTATCAAGTATATTTATGCACATGTTGCCATCTTCATTTCCAAATATTTTCTGCTTGAGTCCTTGATATAAGCTCCTCGTTCCCCCTCTTTTTTTTTTAAAATCATTCCATTTGGGGCCCATACAATTCCCATCATGATCAACACACACATCAATTGTATGCATTCCACATTTGCACACTTGTTATCATCATCACCCCCGAAATATCTTCCCTCCACTTAGGGCCCCAGTGCCAGCTCCCCATATTTCCCCTCCTTCCCCACATCCCCTTCCCCATGAACCCTTAATAATTTACAAATTATTATTACTCTTTCATATCGTACACTGTCCAATGTGTCCCTTCACTCACTTCCCTGTTGTCCATGCGCCAGAGAGGAGGTTATATGTAGATCCCTGAAATTGGTTCCCCCTTTCTACTCCACCATCCGTCCACCCTCCCAGTACCACCACGCCCACCACTGGTCCTGAAGGGATCATCTATCCTAAATTCCCCATGATTCCGACTTCAGTACATCCCCTGGTCTAGCTGGATTTGTCAGGTTGAATTGGGATCATGATAATGGGAAGAAGCATTTGAGAACTAGAGGAAAGTAGCATATCTCATTGTTACTACACTGTACCTTGACTGGCTAATCTCCCTGCAACCTCTCTGTAAGGGAATGTCGCTTCACCTATTGGTAGGCTTTGGATCCCCAATTTGTACTCACCCTCATTTATAATGGCGTAATTTTAGTTCTTTGATGCCTGACACTGGATTCCTTCGACACCTCATGGTCACACAGGCTGGTGTGTTTCTTCCATGTGGACTTTGTTGATTCTGTGCTGGATGGCAACTTGTTTACTTTCAAGCCTTAAGACCCCAGACTCTTTATCTTTTGATAGCTGCGCACCATCAGCTTTATTCACCACATTTGCTTATGCACACATTTGTCGTCAGTGATCGTGTCGGAAGGATGAGAATCATGGGATGCCAATTTATTTATTTATTTATTTTTGTTTTTTTTGGGCATCACTGCCGTCTGGTGATGGGAGTAGGAGGTCCAGCCTTTGCTCCTGTAACCTGGAATTAAACCTCCATCCCAGTGGGCCGCAGTCCCGTGCACAGCCACTACACCACCGGGGCTCAGCCCTTGGAATAACAATTTAATAGAACAAAATGTTCCTGCACTGAGGAAGTACTTGAGTGGAGGCCCAGTGCCCACCTGCTGTCCTAATACTAACTCCATGACTATGCACGTTGATCTATTTCTCCATCATATATAAATATATTCACCTATGTACATATCTGCTTTTAGACCTTTATAAATACCTTTTGCACCCCCACCCCAGTCCTTTCCTCTAATTTCTTTTACTTTCCTCTTGTCCCACTATCAATGTTCAGCCTCTATTTGGGTTTCAGTATTTTTCTCTCTGTTACATTACTCTTGATCAATCACTGTAGGACCTTTCATACCCACATTGTCACTGATTTTGAATCACTTATTGTTCCCCTATCCCTGGGCCAGTCAGCACCACCTCCTTTCCCTCTCCCTATCTCCTGTGTTCCTCCCCCCACCTCCAAATCATCCTCCCGTCATTTTCTTCTCCAGACTGTTCATCCAGCCTATCTTATGGAGATAGACCTGCAGAGATAACAATATGTACAAAAAAATGCATCCTAAAATGAAGCAACTAAAGAAAATGAAACAATGATAGCAACAAAAAGAACCCAATGTCATATATATATATATATATATATATATATATAATAACAATATAAAAACCTGCAAATAGTTCAAGGTCTGTACCTTGACCTCCAGGAGTGTCCCCTGGTTGACTCAGATGAGGTGCCACACCCTGACCCCAAAGTATATCCTTGGCACTCAATCCAGAGAATACATTCTTAAGATTCTAAGTATTTTTTAAAAATTTCTTTGATAACCCGGTTTTGTGAGCTAACAGAAAACGGAAGTGGAGTGCCTTTCATGTTGCCTCTTAGCAATGCAAGGGGTCAGGTGACCCCCAAACAGCTGACTCCAGTTGGGTGAGGTTTTGTGGCTGCAGAAATGAGCTGTTGCAGCCGCTATTGACAGGCTGGGGACTGGTGCCAACCTGTCACCGTCAGAATGTCAGACAAAGACTGAATTGAGATCTCTCCATCACAAATGGCACAGACTATCATGAAACTCGATTGAAAGGAGCCCAGATGGGCCGAAACCTCTTGAAGAAAAAAAAATCTGATGCATTGATTCTTTGATTTCTACAGATGCTAAAGAAGATCATAGAGACCAAAGTGCTGGTGGGTGAAGTGATGTGTGAAGCAGCCTTTTCCCTGGCTGAGGCCAAATTCACAGCCAGGGACTTCAGTACGACCATTATCCAAAATGTGAATAAAGCCCAGGTAAAGATTTGTGCAAAGAAAGATAATGTAGCAGATGTTACTTTGCCAGTGTTTGAACATTACCACGAAGGAAAGGACAGTTATGAACTGACAGGTTTAGCCAGAGGTGGGGAACAGCTGGCTAAATTAAAGAGGAATTATGCCAAAGGAGTGGAACTAGCTTCGCTGTAGACGTCCTTTGTTACTTTGGATGAAGCTATCAAGATAACCATTAGGCATGTAAATGCCATTGAACATGTCATCATTCCCCAGATCGAAAGAACCCTGTCTTACATCATCACAGAATTGGTTGAGCAGAGGGAGAAGAGTTCTACAGGTTAAAAAAATACAGGAGAAGAAAAACATTCTCAAGGAAAAATCTGAGAAGGACCTGGAGCAGCGCTGAGCAGCTGGGGAAGTGGTGGCGTCTGCTAATCTGGCTGAAGAGAAGGATGAGGGTCTCCTCTTTGAATAATTGTTTGCACTCTGGCCCTTTTGAAGTCCTCACACTGGCTCCACTGTAATTCACGATGTGTAGTTCTGGTATGTGTGGCTTTGTTTTGTTTTTGGCCCAAGAATCTCACTAGTTGTAAAATTTCCCTGAATGGGAATTTCATGGGCTTACTTCTCACAATTCAGTACTGGTGTTGGAGATTTGTAGAACCTGCTAAGTAACTGGTAGTTTTACCATGTGGAAGCATCACCTACTCCGTTTCCATCTGTTACTAGTGGCCTCCTTGCTATGCATCCTAGGAAATGGCACCTTGGGAAATGCCAGTGGTCTTGTGCCTGCATGACGTGCATGTCAGCTACGGGTCCCATGCACCTCTTCACAGCTGCCTGCAACCCCAGGCCTGGTGTCTGGGATCCCTGTAACACTCCCTGTGTGACTGTGGCCTGGCTCCAGCTTTTCTGAATACCTTCACATCTTTCTCCTTGCATGGCAGGTCTGTCTGTCGGAGCAGTTCTGTTGATATCAATGTGAAAATGGTATAAGGAGAGTAAAGTAAATAAAACATAAATTTGGGGGCTGAGCCCCAGTGGCATAGTGGTTGTGCGTGGGACTGCGGCCCACTGGGATGGAGGTTCAATTCCAGCTCCATGGAGCAAAGGCTGGGCCTCCTACTCCCACCACCTGAGGGCAGTGATGCCCCCCCTAAAAAAAATAAATAAAAAATAAATTTGGGCGGGGCTGAGCCCTGGTGGCGTAAGTGGTTGAGTGCAGGACTGCAGCCCGCGGGCTTGGCGGTTCAAATCCAGCAGTGGCTCTCAGGAGCAGCACTGGGTAGCTCCCACGACCACCAGAGGGCAGTGATGTCCCCCCAAAATAAATAAATAAATTTCTTTGCTGACCCAATGGTGTTGATAGTGTTCAAGTTGTCATAAATTTATTTAGCTTTCTTTATTTTTGTTATTGACTAGAAGTTTCATTAGATTATGATAAGTTTAGATGCTTTATATGATTTCAATCTTTTTAAAGTTAACGAAACTTGGTGTTGGAAAATGGCCTACCCCAAACACATATGCAACAAAGTAGAGTGTGTATCATGCTACTGTTGAGTGGTATGCTGCCTATCTATTAAGACTCTATGGTAATATTATGCAGGCTTTCTGTTTCTTTATTCCCCTTTTAAAACTATTCCCTCCTCAAGGTGAGCCCCAGTGGCGTAGTGGTTGTGCGTGGGACTGCGGCCCACGGGGATGGATGTTCAATTCCAGCAGTGACTCCTCAGGAGCAAACGCTGGGCCTCCTACTCCCACCACCAGAGGGCAGTGATACCCAAAAAACCAAAAAACAAAACAAAAAACTATTCCGTCCATTATAAAAAGTGGTATATATAATGTCCTTCTCTGTCTCATAATAAAATTTGACTTATAAAACTTATTGTTGTATATTAACATTATAACTCATGATCACTTTGTATTATTGCTTACTTGTTATGTCTAGTGTTTCTACCTCGCTCCCCCCCCCCGCCCCCCGCCACACACACACCTAATCTGTTTGCACACCTGTGCTTATAGTTTGGCCCTTGTCATGTAGACATATCATATTTTTAGTCCAGTCTACTGCTGTTTGTTGACTAGAATACTGAATCTATTTATATTAGCTACTGATATTTAAATTATCAGTAGGAAAAATTTAAACATTTAGTTAATCATTCTCCCCCACCCTCTCTCCTGGTGACATTGTGTATTTATTTATTTATTTTTTTGGTGGGGGGGGCATCACTGCCCTCAGGTGGTGGGAGTAGGAGACCCAGCCTTTCTCCGTGGAGCTGGAATCGAACCTCCATCCCAGTGGACCGCAGTCCTGCGCACAACCACTGCACCACCGGGGCTCAACCTTTCCTGGTGAGATTGATGGCTTCTTTGTTCTCTATCCTCACAGCTGAGTTCTCTTTAGGAATATATACATTTTCCTCTGTTATTATTATTATTTGATAATTTTTATTACCAAATCATTTGCATTCCCTTTAGCACCTGTACCTTCTCTTATCTATGCCAATCATCTCCATTTTATTTATTGTATTTCCATTTTATTTTTATTGTCAATTACAATTGTGTAGCCCAGATCCCTCAGATCATTATAAATATATTTTATTATATATATTCAGGTGGTCTTTTGGTGTCAAGATCTTGTATAATTGGGCTGCTATCAGTTTTTCTTCCTAGAGCACAGACCCTTTATAATTCTTGTAGGACTGTCTGATGTTTATAAATTCCCTTAATTTCTGTTTATCAGGCTGAGCCCCGGTGGCACTGTGATTGTGTGCAGGACTGCGGCCCACAGGGTTGGCGGTTCAAATCCAGCAGCAGTGTCTCCAGGAACAAGGCTGGGCTTCTTACTCCCACCAGGCAGTGATGCCAAAAAAAATTTTTTTTTCTGTTTATCTGGGAAAATTCAAATTTCACCCACATTTTTGAATGACAATTTTGCTAGATACTTTATTTCTGGTTTATAATTATTTTCTTTAAAAACTTTGTATTTTTTAGAAGCATCTTAGTTTTAATTAATGTTGAGTTATTAAAAACCAGTATCCATACCAGTGGGGAGGAGAGCAGTGACAGGGCAGGGGAGGAGGAAGGAATTCTGCCTTATTGGTAATAAAACCCCAAGTTCATCCCACCTAGGCACACGTGGTCCTTAGAGATGGTGTGCCACTTCTTCAGGACGATCTTGTACATATTTTGGTCTCTCCAGGTCTATCTAGATAAGATAGGCTGGATAAACAGTGTGGAGGAAAAAATGATAAGACTGAAGGTTCAGGAGGGTGGGGAACATGGGAGATAGGGAGGAGGGGGAAAGGCAGTGGTGTGGACTAGTCCAGGAACAAGGGAATAACAAGGGATTCAAAATTAGTGGCATGATGGGTATGAGAGGAACAATAGGGATTGATCAAGAGTAATGTAACAGAGAGAAAATACTGAAACCCAAATGGAAGCTGAACATGATAGTGGGACAAGAAGAAAGCAAAAGGAAATAGAGGAAAGGACTGGGTGATAGAGAGCTTATATAGAGGTCCAAATACAGGCATGTACATAGGTAAATATATTTATATAGGACGATGGGGAAATAGATCAATGTGCATATACTTACAGGATTAGTATTAGTACAGCAGATGAACATTGAAGTACTTCACTCAAGTACTTCCTCAGTGCAAAAACA
Source organism: Nesogale talazaci (assembly GCA_004026705.1). Taxonomy (NCBI): domain Eukaryota; kingdom Metazoa; phylum Chordata; class Mammalia; order Afrosoricida; family Tenrecidae; genus Nesogale; species Nesogale talazaci. The sequence goes on along the minus strand of PVJH01011260.1, from coordinate 32,511 downwards.
TTTTGTTCTATTAAATTGGCATTCCATGATGCTTACCTTCCCAACACTATCATTGAAAACAAATGTGTGCTTAAGCAAAGGTGGTGAAGAAAATGGATGGTGCCTAGCTATCAAAAGATATAGCGTCTGAGGTCTTAAAGGCTTGAAAGTAAACAAGCAGCCATCTAGCCGAGAAGCAACAACGCCCACATGAAAGACCACCAGCCTGTGTAACCACAAGGACCAAAATGATAAGTTATCAGGAGTTAAGAACTAAAAATCATAACATTGCGTGTTCATCTTCCTGTTATGACTGTTGATGACAAATGGGTTCATAAGCAAATGTGGTGAAGAATGCTGACTGTACCCAACAATCAAAAGATGCAGCATCTGGCATCTTAAACACTTGAAAGTAGACAAGTGGCCATCTAGCTCAGAATCAGCAAAACCCACAAGGAAGAAGCACACCAGCCTGCGTGACTATGAGGTGTCGAAAGGAGCAGGTGTCAGGCATCAAAGAACTAAAAATTGTATCATTATACAGTAGGAGGAATACTTAGTGGGGGCCCAAAGCCCATCAATAGGTGAAGTAGCACCCCCTCGCAGAGGTGGTGCAGGGAGGAGAGGAGTCAGTCAGGGTACAGTGTGGCAACAATGAGGTATGCAAGTTTCCTCTACTTCTCAAATGCTTCCTCCCACCCCCATCATGATCCCAGTTCTACCTTGCAAATCTGGCTAGACCAGGGATGTACACTGGAGTCAGAAACATGGGGAATTCAGGACAGATGATCCCTTTGGGACCAGTAGTGGATGTGGTGATACCAGGAGGTCAGAGCAAGGGTGGAGTGGAAATGGGTAACCAATTGCAGGGATCTACATAGGACCTTTCTGGAATATGGACAGCAAGGAAATGGGTGAAGGTACACAGTGGACTGAGTACAATGTGAAAAAGTACTAGACACTCTAGCAGGGAAGCCTGCTGGTCCGCTTGCACCAAGATGACAGTCGAGAGCGCTGTGCTTTAACTCAAGGTCGCCATGGTAACACATGGTTCTGATAGTTTTCCAGAGCCCCAGTCACATCCTCATCCAACTCACTGTGTCTGTGGCAGTGGAGCTCAATTCGAGTAGCAGATCGGAAATATCCAAATGCTCGGAGAATGGGGAAGCCCAGTCCTCTGAAATGAGTGGATTGGTAAACTCTGGCACATACACACAATGGAGTACTATGCTTCAAGCAAAAGCACTGATGAACACATGAAACACATCTTCTCATGGGAAGAACTGGAGGAAATTATGATAAGCGAAGTCAGCCAATCACAAAAGGAGAAGTACAGCATGAGTACCCTGAGGAGTGGAGTCTGGCCTGTTAATCTGGAGGTAGCCGTTGAGTAGCCGATGAGGCCTCTATGTGGGCATGGCTTTCTCCTTAGACTTCTGGAAAATCTTGCGATATTTCCCTCGTGAAGATGAGAAGCTATCTTCCCCAGTTGTTGGGAGTTAGTCTCAGAGACGATTAATCACGGACAAAACAGGATGGCGGCATCCAGGAGGCTGGAGTAGCCGGCGGAGAGACCACACGGCTTTGCTCTGATGGAGCCAGACCTCTGAAGCTGGGGCGACCACATGGAGACCTCTGCCAGCAATGAGTTACTTCTGCTGTTGATGGACCCTGAGCCCGGAAAGTGAGGAGCCATGGGGAGACCCCTGCCAGTGCTGGAACTCTGCACCCACTGACCTGTGACTTCATGAGTCGGAAAGAGACATTATAGACTGATATCGGGCGTATGGGTTAATATCAGACTTATGACTTTGTATTGGACTGGATTGGGATGCTTTCTTAATGTCCTATTTCTCATATATAAACCTTTTTCTTATATAAAAAAAAAAGATAAAGTACTAACTGTAAATTATTAAGGGCTCATGGGGGAGCGGAAGATGGGGAGGATGGGGAAATATAGGGAGCTGGTACTGGGGGTCTAAGTGGAGGGAGGATGTTTTGAGGATGATGATGAAAACAGGTGTGCAAATGTGGTATGCATATAATTGACGTGTGTGTTGATCGTGATGGGAATTGTATGAGCCCCCAATGGAATGATTAAAGAAAAAAAAGAGGGGGAAAGAGGAGCTTATACCAAGGGCTCAAGTAGAAAATATTTGGAAATGAAGATGGCATCCTGTGTACAAATGTGCTTGATACAAAGGATATATTGAATGTTATAAGAGTTGTAAGAACCCCCAATAAAATTATTGGAAAAAAAACCTTTGTATTATGTCACTCCAATGCCATCTTGTCTGTATTATTGCTGGTGAGAAATCAACATTTTACTGATAATCCTATGTAAGTCACATTTCCTTTATCCTGTGCTGCTCTCAAACATTTTCCTTGATCTTTGTATTCGGTAAGTTTGATTATGATGTGTCTTGTGGTGTTTCTCTTGTGGATTGGTTTATATGGAGCTCATTAAGCATTTTGGATAATAATCTGATCTTCTATATTTGGGACATTTTCTGTGATTATCTCTTCAAAAATATTTTCTGGACTTAGTTTCCTCTCTTTTCTTTCTGGAATTCCTATTATGTGTATATTATTTCTCTTCATGCTGTTCCAGAGAACCCTATGCCTTGTTCATTTTTCCCCATTTGTTCTTTAAACTGAGTATTTCAGAGTCTTTGTTTTTCATTTCACTGACTTTTCCTTCCACTCTTCTATTCTACTTCTGTATTCTTCTAAGGAGCTTTTAATTTTTGTATTTTAATATTATGCTTCATAAGTTCTTATTGTCTTTTACCTAAGGTTTTCATTTCTTTATTAAATTTCTTGTTTTGCTTTTCTATAGTTTTTCTGATTTTTTTTAAGGCATCACTTCCCTCTGATGGTGGGAGTAGGAGGCCCAGCCTTTGCTCCTGTGGCGCCAGAATTGAACCTCCATCCCAGTGGGCCGCAGTCCCACACACAACCACTACGCCACTGGGACTCAGCCCAGTTTTTCTAATTTCTTATAAAAGTTTCCCCACATTTTTTTTAACCTGTTGAGAAACCTTAATACTAGTTTATGTATGTCTTTGTTAAGAATTTCATAGCAATAGGTGCCTGAAATACGAGGTTTGTCTTTCAATGGTGAGTAAACAGAAGACATCCACTTCTCCAAAGATTCAGGCTTCCTTATCTTTCATAATTCTTCCAAGTTTCTTTTAGTCTTTCTGCTTATTAGTACTAAGTAATGTGAATGTGTTGTGAGACTACGCCGTGCTGATACTTTTGGCTGAGGCGCCACACTGAAAGGTGCCTAATGATGCCTTGCCTTGATTTCTGCCCCCTTCCACTCCCCACGGTGCCAATTTGGAGCAAATTGCTGGCTGGATGACCTGGAGTACCTCTGGTTTGCAGCATTCCATCCATGTCTGTGACTACCTGAGGGCTGCCGCTGACTACAGTTGGCTGCTTCCCCCCACCTGCATCTTGGACACCAGGATGTTCAGTGCAGCGCCAGTCTCCAAAGTCGCACTGGCCTTGAAGGAAAAACTAACATGGACATGGTTAGCCCATAAAGCAACCTTCAACTAAGCACCAGGACAAGTGCAGCCCTATGCAACTGGCAACATTTTTCTTATGTTTACCAAGTTTCTATGTAAAATGATAGACAGCTATAATCTATGGAAACTCTTGAAATTAAGGTTTATTCATAGATGAACTACTGTCGTACAACTTAGAATGAATATACTATTATATATCTTTCTATCATAAAGCTTTTGGTGGCATCGTGGTTGCTAGTTGGACTGCTAATTGCAAGACCAGCAGTTCAAAACCACAAACTTCTCCATAGGAGAAAGACAAGGCTTTCTGCTCTTGTAAAGAATCATCATCCTGAGAACCACAGGCCTCATTCTTCCTTGCACTATAGCACTACTGAGAGGCAGCTTGATGGCAGTGAGACCTTTCTGTCATATCATCTTATGACTTTAGAAGAGAGGAAAATGATGTGTCACTTATCAATCCATACAATAGATTTATACTGCTTTCTTATTTTTACATCTAGAGAATGGGATGTTATTGAAACCGAAGAGCATTATAAGAGCCGATGGAGATCTATAAGGATTCTCTATTTCACTATGTTTCTCAGCAGTGTTGGTGAGTTTTAATAATTATATATAATTTTTAAAATTTAGGGGCTGAGCCCCGGTGGCGTAGTGGTTGTGCGCGGGACTGCGCCCACTGGGACGGAGGTTCAATTCCAGCAGTGGGGCTGGGCCTCCTACTCCCACCACCGGAGAGCAGTGATGCCCCCCCCAAAAAAAAATTAGGTAACATTATATACTTAGCTTCTTAAGTTTAACTTGTATAATTTGAAAGAAAATTTTGTAGAGTTTTATATACTTTCTAAGTTATTTAAATATATCATTACAAAAAAGTAAATTTCATGAGGAAAAACTTTCAAAATATTGCTCTCTATATTATTAGCATGTCTGAATGAATATAAAATGATGATATGAAAGATTGTTACTACTGTGTTTTTATAGGAATATTTGAGGTCATCTTTTTCCTGTATTTAGGGCCCCTTAAGTCTATAGGCACTTTTCCCCCCTCACTGTGATTTGGGTGAAGTTTACAGAGCAAGTTGGTTTCTCATTCAACAATTCATACAGGTTTTACTTTATAATTGCAGATTTTACTCAATAATTGCACTTTCCACAATGTAGAAGCACTCTTCCCACTTCCTCCATGGGTTTACTGTTTCCATTTGTGAGTCCTCCTTTCCTATTCCTTCTTCCTTTCTGAGTCATATTCCTGGGCAGGCACTGCCCTTTTGATCTTGGGTGCTTGATTATTCTAAGAGAGTTCATACCTCCCTATGTTATTGTGTATCATATAAGCCTATGCATATTGTCATTTGCAGCAGAGGCATGTGAGTAAGGACATAAGTGTTCTGTTTTTATTGTATTAATTATAGTTAGAGATTGTAAGTCTGTGCTAATTTTAAGGCTTTAATAGTTACTTTTCTTCTGATAAATTAAATCCTAGTGCTTGAAAAATTAGGCATTTGTATTCATAATTTGTTGGTCTAGAATAATATTTTCAAATTTATATTACATTTAAAATAATTATATCTGTGAAATATTGATGAAATTATTTTAATTCTAAATATCAGATTTTTCCTTTTTATAGGATTTTCTACTGTGATAATGTCAATATGGCCATATCTCCAAAAGGTTTGTACATTTCTATTTTTTCTTCTCTTTAGTTGTAGTAACAGAAACTCTGGGGCGTTTCTTTTTTGTGTGTGTACAAAATAAAGAGCAAGTTGATTAAAAAGAAAAATAGAGAAAAACAAAGAAGGAAAAAGAAGAAAGACCTGCATAGGTTGAGAGAGACCAAGTCTTATGCAGGGGTCCTCCCTTCAAAGAGAGGCCTCTAAAGCGTTTCTTTGTTTTTTTTGTTCTATACTCTTTACTAGAATAATTTGAAATAATAGTTCATTGAGAGATGCTTATAAGTAAAGTGTTACTGTGGAAACAAGTACACGTTTAGGTCTGCTTGGCTAGGAAAACAGGGCTATGCCACCCCGCGCAATTCTGAGGGTTTTATGATACCCCTCATATACTTAGTTTAAACCATGGTTCAGGATCTAGGCTAAAATATGGACCACACAAGAGATATATCACACTCTGGGGAAGAGCAAAAACTAAAAATCAAGTTCAGAAAGAATACACGGAGATTTTGAGAAGTAGCTTGAATTAAGAAGAAAGCCAGAGAAATATCATGAAAATTAAGAAGTTCCATTGAAGGAGTAAGAAAGTGTGATAAGTAGATTTTGGGGGCATCTGACACCTCTGAGAAGCTATGGGTGGAGTTTCGCCTGTCAATCAGGTCGCAGCTTAATGACCTCCTTTTGAGATGCAACTAAGATAAATGACACTCTGGAAGCTGGCCCCCCTCTCTCCCTTCACCTTCCTGCTGGTGGACACTCAGATCTGCCAGAACCCATGATGTGTCCACTGCCATTGGATCACACAGCTTTGCAGCAACTAGCCTGCAATCTTCCTGCATTCCGCATCACTGCATGCCGCTATGTGAGTCTGAAGAGGGATTTGTGAACTTGATCTGGATTGGGCTTGATATGTAATTCTCTTTTTGTAATAATTATGTCTTCATATAATACTGTCTCTTACATATATAAGAGGGTACCCCCTCCCCCCCAAAAAAAACAGGGGAAAAAAAGCTCTGCTAGGTGGAGCTTTTGTAATATTCATTTTTCCCACTAGAGAAGCATCAAGCAACTTGCTCTTAATTAGTGCATCCAGTGGCATCACCTAGGAAGGTGCTGGTCATAGTCAATTTTTTGTAAAAGCAGTTTGCTCGAAGTTTGTTTTTTTGTGATGGCTGATTAAAGAGAACAGCATGCTGACAATGCCACTGAAATTGTGATGTAGAACAGAGCTTACAAGGACAGTGCTATGGGAAAAACTCAGGTGTGGGAGTGTTTTTTTTTTTTTTTTTCATTTCAAGAAAGGTGAACTGTGAATTAATAACCAGCCTTGTTCTGGAGGTCTGTCAACTTCTCGGATGACAATGTTGACTCCTATTGTATTTGGAGTTTGTTCAACAAGGTCTGACTGTTAATCAAGCTTTCTATTTAGAGGTTCTGAAAAGATAGATTAACAGTGCAACCAAAAAGGCCTGATTTGTGGCAGATGGGGAATTGTTACCACTACGACAGTGCACCTGCTCACACAGTCATCTCTGTGTGACAGTTTTTGGCAAAAAACAGCATACTCCTGTTGCCCCATGCACCTAACTCACCTGACTTCGCTCCATGCCACTTATTTTTGTTTCTGCGAATGCAGAGGGACATAGAAGGACAGTGACTTGAGGAAATAGAAAAGATGAAGAAAAGAAATTAAGGTAGTGCTATCAGCCATCCAAACAGATGAGTTTGAAAAATGTTTCCAAAGCTGGAATCGCAGATTTGACAAATGTATTAAGTGTAATGGAGAGTACTTTGATGGTGATAAGGTTGTTTTGTTTAAAATATATATACATATATTAAAAAATATATATATATGGGAAATTCCAGGTTTTTTGGGTACCCCCTTGTATAGTCAACAATTTATTTGATGTCTCCACTTCAAAGTACCAGAGCTTCTTGAGTCCTTCACACATTGTGGTACTTTGGGTTTTTAAAAAATTTTTCCCTCCTTTCATTCTTTCCCATTATCTTTTGTTCATTATTCAAGACTTAACTTTTTTTGGGGGGGTTAGGCATTCAAGACTTAACTTATGTGTCATCTTGGAAAGCTTTTTTTTTTTTTACTGTCCTTTATCCTAGTTTATACTAGAATGTTTTTTTTAATTATCTGAATCTCTTTTAATTTTTCACTTTAAACAGTTTTATTGGCATCTATTTCACATATTATACAATTCAATAGTTCACTCATATTAATAAGAGCTGTACAATTTTAGAACATTAGCTTCCTTCTTGTATCTGTTGCCATCAGCTCCCTATTGCCCCCCAACTTTTCTCACCATACCACTCAAGACTATCATTGCAGTCACTGTCTCTATTGCTCTACCTATCCTGGATTTCAGGTACGCAGAAACAGAAAACAAAATACAGAAAAACAAAAACACCACACTCTAAATGATAGGAAGGCTTTTCACACCCCTGCTCTGTGGTCAGAGAGAATTCGCTGAGAACTTAATCCATGGACAATGGACTCCCACTGTCATCTGTAGTTGTCTGAAAACTGGGTGTTCACAAGTTAAGCTCTGATCCCATTCCCTCCTTTGGGTTTAAGTTTTAGCATTAGAATGCTTTTCTGGGTGCGTTCATATCCCTTTACTGTTAAGATCTATTGTGAGGTCTTGTAGCTATATGTTCACAGAACTCCCCTACTTGATTGCTGGGATAGTCAGGGGACAGTTTCAACAAAAAGACTAGAAAGAACTCATGAACACAGAACGTAAAAGTATGCCTATTATATGTATTTGACATTTTTCATTATATATTTTATAATTTTTCAAAATTTTTACCTTTAAAATGTATATGATATGTGAATATAATAATAATGTTGAAAAATGTGAATCTTTTGCAAGATATTTAAGAGGAATATGAAAAGAAAAAGTATGTTTTGCTTTTTAAGGAGTGCCATATTCTCTTTGTTACTTTAACAATTAATGAAAAATAGTACTAAAGGAAATTATAGCTCATGATACTAAAAGCTCTCACCATACTTGTAGTCATAGGAATTGGAACATGGTATTTTAACAATTCTGGAATGTTACCTTGTTTTCTAAAAGTTTTTCCATTCATCTCAAAGCGTTTGTTTTCTATGGTATCTTTATGAAATTCATCTAACCTCAAAATGTCCCCCAAAGCAGGTTGGTTTTTATAGTTAGGTTTCTTCCAAGTGCAATATTGTAAATTTTGAAAGACTATGCATATTTCTCTGATATTTGAAAGCATCTTCAAAGGTAAATTCATGGCGTTTTGTTTGTTGCCATCCAGTCAGTTCTGATTCTGACCAACCCTATTTACAATAGAGTAACCACATCTGCTTTAGTCACCAATATTGCATTATTTGAGGCATTGTCGTACCCAGTGTGTATTCAGAATTATTGCATACCTGAACTGATAATTAGTCTTTTTTTTTTTTTTTGGGGGGGGGGCGGGCATCACTGCTCTCCGGTGGTGGGAGTAGGAGGCCCAGCCCCACTGCCGGGACTGAACCTCCGTCCCAGTGGGCCGCAGTCCCGCGCACAACCACTACGCCACCGGGGCTCAGCCCGATAATTAGTCTTGGTATTGCCAATGCAACTTTTTTTCACAAAAAAATTATAAATTAATCTCCTCAACTATTTCATAATATTTTTGAGTGTGTATATATACCAGGCATAGTACTTAACCTTTTACATCATCGTGTTTTTTATCTTTATAACAACCTGGCATGGGGCCCACATCTGACCTCCTCTAGCTGCATAAGGGGAAAGGAGAGTCCAAAGCCACACCAGCCCAAAGACAAAGGTCCTGACATCCCTCCCAAGCACTCTTCTTTGCTTTGGGGTATGATGATTCGCTGCCAAGGCCACACAGAACTCTCAGACAATACTCAATTATAGGGGCTGTTCAGGGAACTTAACAGGTCACCCTCTGGGGGTCCAATGGCCCTTGTACAGGGGTTGCCCGATTCATAACTATAGCAAAAATTAAAGTTATGAAGTAGCAATGAAAATAATTTTATAGTTGGTTGGGGGGGGGGGGGTGTCACCACAACATGAAGAACTGTATTAAAGGGTCACAGCATTAGGAAGGTTGAGAACCACTATTCTAAGTGCTTCAACCTCTCAGTCATACTATTCCTTGGGCTCTGCCTTGCTTGCAGAAGTGTTATATCACAGAAAGGACTGGGCAGACAACAACAGGACGGGTCACACTGGCTCCCTACTGAAGCAGACAGCGACACAGGACACTTCGGGAGTCACATGGTGGGAAAGCATTGCGGTCTGACCCCCCCAAAAAAACCGAACCGAATCAAGAAGGGAACACTCCTGGTCAGAAAGTCAGGAGTAAGGAATGGCAGATCTGATGGTTCCTGGGGGGCACGGGAGAGGGAAAGAGAAGGGGGCATGGGCAGACTTATGGATGAGGTGGAGGGGGGGAGCAACAAGTGGTCCAGAATCCATGGAAAGGAGGGTGTGGAAGGCCTGGTGGGGATTAAGCAAGGACAATGATTCTGTGAGGAAACACTGAAACACCAATGAAGGTGGAGCATGATGGTGGACAGGAGGGAGATGGAAGGAAATAGAGGAAAGAGCTAGAAGGCAAAGGGCACTTGCAGAGGTCTAAACATAGGCATATCCATATATAAATACATTTATCTATTATAAGGGGGGAATAGGCTGAGCCCCCGTGGCTTAGTGGTTGTGCGTGGGACTGTGGCCCACTGGGATGGAGGTTCAATTCCAGCAGTGGCTCCACAGGAGCAAAGGCTGGGCCTCCTACTCCCACCACCAGAGGGCAGTGATGCCCCCCCAAAAACAAAAATACACACAAAAAAAGCCAATAAATAAAAAAAGGGCTGAGCCCTGGTGGCGTCAATGGTTGGGTACGGGACTGCGGCCCGTGGCCTTGACGGTTCAGGTCCAGTGGCAGCTCTCAGGAGCAGTGCTGGGTAGCTTCCACAACCACCAGAGGGCAGTGATGCCCACAAAACCAAAAAAAAAAGGAGGGAATAAATTTAAGAACATACTTATACGTCAAATACTAGGGTAGCAAGTAGACCTTGGGCCCTCACCCAGGTGCTCCCTCAATGCAAGAACACTTTGTTCTATGAATCTGGTATTCCACAAGGCTCACTGGCCCAACATGATCACAGAAGTAGAATGGGTGCATAAGCAAATGTGGTGAAGAAAGTTGAAGGTGCCCAGTTATCAAAGGATATATCGTCTAGGGTCTTAAAAGCCTGAAGATAAACAATAGATCATTTACCTGAGAAGAGACCACACCCACACAGAAGAAGCACAACAGCCAGCATGTCCACAAGATGGTGAAAGAACTAGGCAACAGACATCAAACAGGGAGAAAAAAATATATATCACTATGTGCACACATCCACAAGGCGCCCACTGAGCACATGTGGGAGCATGAACAAGAGTGGTAAAGAAAGCTGATGGTGCCCAGCTATCAAAATGTATAGCATCTGTGGTCTTAAAGGCTTGAGCATAAACAAGCAGCCATCTAGCTTAGGAGCAACAAAACCCACCATAAAAGAAGCTCACTTGTCTGTGCGATCATGTGCTACTGAAACAATCAGGTATCAGGCATCAAAGAACAAAAATCAAAATCAATGCATCAATTGACTTCCAATCCGATCGCTGAAGACAAATGGATACAGAGGCAAAAGTAGGAGAAACAATGGTGCCCAGCTACCAAATGATTGAATGTCTGGAGTCTCAAAGACTTGAAGATAAACGAGTCACCATTCAGCGCAGAAATAGCAAAGCCCACATGGAGAAGCACACCAGCCTGTGTGATCAAGAGGACCCGAAGCGACCAGGTATTGAGCATCAAAGAACAAGAATCACATCATTACGAATGAGGGGGAGAGCAGGGTGGGGACCTAAGGCCCACTGGTGGGTAATTGGTCACCCCCTTACAGGGGAGTCATGGGGACAAGACAGATCAATCAAGATGCAGCCGGGCAGTGATGATGCATACAACTTTCCTCTAGTTCCTGAAGCCTTCCCCCCCCCCCCCCCCCAACTATCATGGTGCCAACTCTTCTTTACAAATTCAGATGGACTGGAGAAAGTACACTGGTAGAGAGGGGAGCTGGGATATGGGGAAGCCAAGACGGATGAGCCCCTTCAGACTAGTGGTAAGATTGGAGCTGCTGGATGGGTGGAGAGAAGGTGGCTAGAGAGATGGAACCAACTGCAAGGACATACACATAAGCTCCTATTTGAAGGACAGACATCAAAGGAGTGGGTTGGGGGAGAGGTCGGGCAGTGTAAGATATGACAGAACAATAATAATTTATAAAGTATTGAGAGTTGGTAGGGAAGGGAGAGCAAGGGACGAGGGGAGAGGATGGAAAGCCGATATCAATGGCTCAAGAGGAAAGGCAGATGTTTGGAGAATAACAGCAGCGGACATGTGAAGGTACTTGGCACATTATGTTTATTTATGTATTGTGAAAAGTGATGTACGAGCCCCCAATAAAATAATTTATAGTTAAAAAAAAAAGGAGTGTTATAAAGCTCGTTTAGGGCTGGTAAGGAGCTTCAAAACACTTACAGGCCAGCCTCTTGCTGATGGCACTCAGCTTTTCACAGTCTGAGGGCCAGGCAGCCCACTTGTCTCTCATAGTCTCAGCAGGACTCCTCTGCTCTGTCACATGGTCTCAGGGCTACTGCCCCTGCAGCTTCTTCCACTTCCGTCAGTGACCTAACACACACCATCCCTTTGTTCCAGCTTCTGAGTGGCTTGCATTTCCATTCAGTGAAGTGACAAAACTGACCAGACCTGGAGTTAGACTCCTCTGTCCTTTATTGCGTGAACCTACCTAGTCACTGGGGAGGGGGCGGGAGTGTTAGAAGAGCCAGAACAAAGAATTTCACTGCACCATAGGTAGAGCTTATTGTCACTCCTGTTCAGCAAACGAGAAAACAGGCTCAGAGATGTTGGGTAGTTTGCTCAAATTCCACAGCTAAAAAAATGGCAGTGCCAAGCCAATAGGAAATCAAAATAGAGCTCTTAACTACAGTACTATGTATTAAATGCTACTATCATAGAAATTTTCGTTCTTGAAATATGCAACTTTCCTCTAGTTCTTTAATGATTCCTCCCCTTCCCTTTCCCACTATCACAATCCCAATTCTACCTTACAAATCTGACTAGACCAGAGGATGTACACTGGTACAGATAGGAACCAGAAATATGGGGAATCCAGGACAAATGATCCCTTTAGGACCAGTGGCTATTCCAGGAGGGTGGAGTAGAAAGGGGGAACCAATGACAAGGACCTACATATAACCTCCTCCCTGCGGTATGGACAACAGGGAAATGGGGAACATTGGGTAGGGTATGATTTGACAAAATAATGATAATTTATAAGTTATCAAGGGTTCATGAGGGAGCAGAGAGTGGAGAGGGAGGGGAAATATGAGGAGCTAATACCAAAGGCTTAAGTAGAAACCAAATATTTTGAGAATGATGATGGCAACAAAGGTACCAATGTGCTTTGCATACAATGGATGGATGGATGGATTGTGATGAGTTGTATGAGCCCCTGATAAAATTATTAAAATTTTTGTCATTCTTAATTTAATGTTCACTTATTTCTTCTCATGTCATCAAATCAATTCCAGACCTTAGCAATCCTTTGGCACAGGTAGAACTGCTTCTGTGGGTTTCCAAGACTGTAAATCATTTTGGGAGCGGAACACATCATCTTTCTTCTGTGGATGAGTTCAAGCTGACTTTGCACCTAGTAGCCTAACTTGTAAGCCATTACACCCACAGGGGTCCTAATTTAAGGCTGCGGTCCAGTTATAAAGAGTCCTGGTGGCATAGTTGTTACTCCTTGGACTGCAATCTGTAAGGTGTACCGTTCCAAACCACCACGTTGCTCAGGGGACAGATGGGACTTTTTATTCCCATAAACAACAGTCTCGGATACTCACAGAGACACTTTTACCCTGGCCTAAGGGATCACTAGGAGTTGCAGTGGGTTTGGTTTGGGGCTGCCCGCCTTTGTAAGGAACTTTGGTGGCATAGTGGTTATGAGTTGTACTGCTAATCATAAAGTCAGCAGTTCAAAACCACCTAGCCACTCCTTCCCAGAGAGAGACAGGGCTTTCTACTCTTGTAAAGAGTTACAGTCTTGGAAACTCAGAAAAGGTAGGGGTCAGAAGATAGAAAGTGGAAAAACTCCTCTTGGTAAAAGAGATAGGAAAGAACTTGGTTTGGGGAATTCACAGTTCTGTATGGCTGGAAGTTAGAAGTGGGGGAGAGCATGTAGAAAAAGTGAGAACAGGGCTGAGCCCCGGTGGCGTAGTGGTTGTGCGTGGGACTGCAGCCCACTGGGATGGAGGTTCAATTCCCGCTCACAGGAGCAAAGGCTGGGCCTTCTACTCCCACCACCAGGGCAGTAATGCCTAAAATAATAATAATACAGAGAGATCACCACGGCTAGCTAATTTTTCATCATAAGTTGTCTCACTTTATCCTATAAACATAATTTTTCATAATAAGTTGCCTCACTTTATCCTATAAACAACACAATAGAGACTCAACAAAAGTCCAAGATAGCCACCAAACTAGACGTGAGGAGCTGTCATTATTGAATGAAGGAGAACAACACACAGTTCCTGGAGTGACAACGTCTGTTTTGAAGACTCTGAATCTCCCAGACCATTTTACTTCACTGTTAGAATTCTAAGTGATTTCAGTGTTTCAGTCACCATAAAAATGAGTAGATAAAGAAAACGAAACTTTCCATGGGTCTCTAGCCAATATAGTTTAAAGTTAGATCATTTCTACCCATCAAACTGATACTCAACAATGATTAATTGGTATCCCGAGATGACACTTTACATATACTTTTTGTTTTGTTTTGTTTTGTTTTGGTTTGTTTTTTTTTTTGGGGGGGTGGCATCACTGCTCTCTGGTGGTGGGAGTAGGAGGCCCAGCCCCACTGCTGGAATTGAACCTCCGTCCCAGTGGGCTGCAGTTCCGCGCGCGCACAACCGCTACGCCACCGGGGCTCAGCCCTACATATACTTTTTGTTTGTTTTTGTTATTGTTTTTGTTTTTTGTGGCATCACTGCCCTGGTGGGAGCAGGAAGCCCAGCCTTGCTCCTGGAGAGCTGCTGCTGGATTTGAACTGTCAACCTTGTGGGCTGCAGTCCCACACACAACCACTAGGCCACCAGGGCTCAGCTACATATATACTTTTAAAATCTTTCTTTACACATTAAAATTAGACTTCATTGCTCTTTTGAAAAATTTATATGGCATAACATTATTATTTTGTGTGTTAATAAGAAATACAAGAGGAGATAAAGAAAGAAAATATGGGCTGAGCCCCGGTGGCATAGCGGTTGAGTGTGGGACTGCGGCCCACGGGCTTGGCAGTTCAAATCCAGCAGCGGCTCTCCAGGAGCAAGGCTGGGTAGTTCCCACGGAAAAAAAAGAAAGAAAATCATATTCTACTGGAATATCAAAACCAGAATATCTTCAATAAGAGACATTTTTAAGTCTAGAAACAGCTGTATCTTTCATTTTATTTACTCTTTTAAAAAAATCATTTTATTGGGGGCTCATACAGCTCTTATTACAATCCATATACACATCCATCATGTCAAGTACATTTGTACATATGTTGCCATCATTTTCAAAACGTTTCCTTCTACTTGAGCCCTTGGTATCAGCTTAATTCCCCCTCCCACACCCTTCCACCCTCATGAACCCTTGATAATTTTTTTTCATGTCTTACACTGAATGATGTCTCCCTTCATTCACTTTCTGTTATTCATTCCCCTGGGAAGGGATTATAGTATATCCTTATGATGAGTCCCTCTTTTCTCCCCATAACTTCCTCATATCCTCCTGGTATCTCTACTCTCATTATTGGTCCTGAAGGGTTTATCTGTCCTGGATTCCCTGTGTTTCCAGCTCTTATGTGTACCAGTGTACATGCTCTGGTCTAGCTAGATTAGTAAGGTAGAATTGGGGTCAAGATAGTGAGGAGGAGGAAGCATTAAAGAACTAGAGGAAAGTTGTACGTTTCATTGGTGTTATACTGCACCGGACTGGCTTGTCTCTTCCTTGTGAATCTTCTGTAAGGGGATGTCCAATTGTCTACTGATGGGCTTTGAGTCTCCACTTTGCATTACCCCTCATTCATATTCATATGATTTTTTTGTGCTGAGTCTTTGATGACTGGTCCCTGATCCCATCAATATTTCATGATCACATAGACTGGAGTAGTTCTTCCATGTGGCCATTGTTGCTTCCCAGGTAGATAGCCACTTGTTTATCTTCAAACCTTTAAGACCCTAGACACTGTATCTTTTAGTAGCCAGATACCATCAGCTTTCTTCACCACATTTGCTTATGCATCCATTATGTCTTCAGTGATCTTGTCAGGAAGGTGAGCATCACAGAATGCCAGATTATTAGAACAAAGTGTTCATGTGTTGAGGGAGTACTTGAGTGGAGGCCTGTCTGCTACCTTAATACTTAATAATATATATGTACATATATCCATTTCCCAATTGTTATATATATATATATATATACATATGTACATTCCTTTATAAATATCCTTTGCCTCCTAGTTTGAGCCTTTATATCTTTTTACTTTCCTCTTGTCCTACTATCATGTTCATCCTTCATTCGGGTTTTAGTAATTCCTCTTGGCTATATTGCCCTTGATTAAGTTCCACCAGGCTTCCTATGCGCTCCATGCCATCGATTTTTAGATCACTTGTTATTCCCTTTTCCCTGAATTGGTTGACACTCCACTTCTTTTCCCCCCGACTCCCCTTTCCTATGTACCCCTTGCCTTACCCCCGAAACCATCGGTCCCGTTGTTTTCTCCTCTGGATTGTTTATTCCACCTATTTTATTTAGATAGACATGCAGAGACAATAATAAACACAAAAACAAGACAGAGCAAAATAAAACAAAACAGCAAGGACAAAAAGAGAAAAACCTATAAATAACCCCAGGTCTGTTTGTTGACCATTAGGAGTGTTTTCCAGTCAAGTCTGATGGGGTGCCATGTCCTGCCCCCAAAGTCTATTTTTGGTATTCCCTGGGGTTATTCACTCTTATATTCTTATATCACCATTAACAAAAATTATACCTAGATATTCCCATTTTAAACATCTGAATATATCTGAAGAAAGTACCATCATTTTCCTTATTAAGATGTCATACCTACAGACTTATTTTCTAAAATTTCATGTTCCTATTTTTCCAAATTATTTAATTTAGCATATTTAAAAATTTTATTTGCTTCATAACCTTTTTTTATTTTTATTTTTATTTATTTATTTTTTTTTAGGCATCACTGCCCTGGTGGTGGGTAGGAGGCCCAGCCTTTGCTCCTGGGAGCTGGAATCGAACCTCCATCCCAGTGGGCCGCAGTCCCACGCACAACCACTACGCCACCGGGGCTCAGCCCTCATAACCTTTTTTCTATGCTAACATTCTCCTTTAAATTTTTTTATTTTATTTTTCCAAAACCATTTTATTGGAATCTCTTAGAAATCATATTGATAATTCCATAGTTCTCTGTTTTATTTGTTCCTCCCTTCAACCTTTATTAAGGTATGTAAACTCTTTTAAAGTTGTAGAATCTTTAAATGTCAATGTAGAAACGAAAAAATAATCCACTTAAAATTTTCTTTGTTTTTGTGTTTTTATTTTCTACTTTAAGCATTTGACTCTGTGTCAATTTGAAAAATAGGTTTACACTGTAAATGGCTGTTCAGTTTATAAGAGTTCATGAATTACTCCTCTTGGTGGAGTCTGGGACCGCTGGGAGAGAGCCTGCCCAGATCACCTTGCACTTAAGCCCCGGCCTGCCCTCTGGTGGCCAGCAACCTGAACCTCAACCCTGGGCATCCCCCAAGTGCAGGGCCAGGTGGCCCACAATGCCAAGTGCTCCGTGCTGAGAACCTGGACCAAGACAACAACCAGTGCCTGCAACACCAACACCACCATGTGTAACAGCAAGGACCGTGGGGCCTGGGGCGCCGAGCACCCCAGCCCAACTTCCGCTGCATCACTGAGGTGTTCTTCTCCTTTGACCAAGCTGGCCTGAACCTCAAGCTGACAGGCAGACACACGTTCAAGTTCTCCAAGCACCTCAACCTGGAGGCTGTCAACTTCCTGAAGACTGATATAAGTTCCAGATCAAATGTGTAGCCCTCGAGTGAAGCAGCTGTGTGTCCCTGAACCACAATAAAGGCCTTCTATCTGCCTGGGGAGGAAAAAAAAAAGAGAGTTTATTAAATTATAAGCAAGCATAGGCTAAGCCCCAGTGGCCTAGTGGTTGAGTGCGGGTCTGTGGCCCATTGACTTGGTGGTTCAAATCCAGCAGCAGCTCTCCAGGAGTAAGGCTGGGCTTCCCACTTCCACCAGAGGGCAGTGATGCCCCCCCAAAAATTAAAGAAAGCATAAACTTAAATAATTTTATTCAGTACAATAATTAAATCATGCCTCATATTGTTTATTGCTGTTAGTACTCTATTATGTGAGATGATATTTTAAACAAAACTTTTATAATCCATGAATCTCTATAATCTGTCTAAAATGTGAGATTTCTTAAGCATTTTTCCTGGTGTACTTTAATTTCAATGCCGGAAGTTTAAATCTATTACTCTAAGTACATATCCTGTATGTTGTTTTTCTTTTTTTCAGACAAAATATCATATGGTCAAACAGTTGTTTTTATGTTTTAAACTGTGTTATTTTAGAATAGCCATTCTTAAAGTGTTGTACTTTTTCTGCAGATTGACCCAACCACCGATGCAAGTTTTCTGGGCTGGGTTATTGCTTCATTTAGTATTGGCCAAATGGTGGCTTCACCTATATTTGGTTTGTGGTCTAATTATAGACCAAGAAAAGAACCTCTTACTATCTCCATCTTGATTTCGGTGGCAGCCAACTGCCTCTATGCGTATGTCCATGTCCCAGCTTCTCATAATAAATACTACATGTTGGCTGCTCGTGGACTAGTAGGATTTGGAGCAGGTAATATCTATGTATGTATATGTTGCTTTGTGTTAAGCTCACATCCATCTGCACATTGAAGGCGCGCTATCATCTCGCCTCCCTCCTCCTCTCCAGTCTCTTACCCTACAGAACTTTCGATGCAGTCACATAAATATCTTTCCTATTATTTTGCTTTTGTTCATATTTCCACATGTATCTCCCTTTCTCCCCTGCCCCCATCATTCCTCATCCTTTAAGATTTGGTTAAAAAAAAAAGATTCCATTCTAGTTCTACTTCTTTCATAAAGCTTTTCAGGCTCCTCTCAGAGGGCTGTTCACTTAGCTGGCATAGTTTTGTTACTTGCTTATGCACTGTTGCACTGTCTTACAGTTTGGTTGTTGTTGTTTTTTTGGGGGGGGCAATCACTGCCCTCTGGTGGGAGTGGGAGGCCCAGCCTTGCTCCTGGAGAGCTGCTGGTGGATTTGAACCGTCAAGCCAGTGGGCCACAGTCCCACACTCAACTACTACGCCACCAGGGCTCAGCCTCCTGTCTTACAGTTTTTATCCTCTCCCACTAACTAAATGGTAAACTTTTGCAATTAGAGCCAATGTGGATTTTAAATGTATAGTTTTTGTCCTCTGACTATCTCTTGAGCATACCAATTGCTCAATAATTTTTTTGTTTGTTTGTTTTTGTGGGCATCACTGCCTCTGGTGGTCATGGGCGCTACCCAGTGCCGCTCCTGAGAGCCACCGCTGGATTTGAACCGCCAAGCTCGCGGGCTGCAGTTCCGCACTCAACCACTTACGCCACCAGGGCTCAGCCCTCAATAATTTTTTTAATTTAAAATTTTAGTGAGTTTTTTCTCTTATATTACTATTTGATGCATACAGAATTTGTAGCATTTTTTATGTACACATAGTGATAGTGAACAGTAGTGTGCCATTTGTTCAGTGCTTGGTCGCTAGTCAATAGTAAAAATAAGTGTGATATCCCTATGCTATCACCACTTTATCTGCATTTGCACTGTGTTTTCATATTGAAAGTAATATTTTCCATTATTTGATGTTTTTGTTTTTTGTGTGTGTGGGCATCACTGCCCCCTGGTGGGAGTAGGAGGCCCAGCCTTGCTCCTGGAGAGCTGCTGCTTGATTTGAACCGCCAACCCTGGAGGCCACAGTCTCGCACACAACCACTACCCCACCGGGGGCTCAGCCCCCTATTTAATGTTTTTACTATGAAAATGATCTTAAGTGCTTTTTATGTTCATAAAGAGGAAACATGGCTTATATCATCCACCCATATTTATTCTTCCATCCCCTAAGGCAAGATTAAATAGAGTTGTATGCACCTATTTTCTTTTACCTTGGATCGTTGTGTCTCCTCTTAGGAAATGTGGCAGTCGTTCGCTCATATATTGCTGGTGCTACTTCCCTTCAGGAAAGAACAAGTGCAATGGCAAACACGAGTGCCTGTCAAGCTTTAGGTTTTATCCTAGGTCCAGGTAAGTGTTGTTCTGGTTTGACCTGGGAAAACTTTTGGGATTTAAATATTAAACGAAACCCAAGGTTAAGACATCATCCCTGAAGGGAGACCGATTTTTTGGAGCTGTCAGTGGATTCAACTCCTTACATGTCTTCACTCATGTTGCCTAGACAACAGTCCTCAACGTGATGGCAGTCACGTCTTTACAAACGAGGACAGTGGAAAAGGGAAGTAAATTACTCACAAGAGTTGACCTATCTTGTCTGACTCCAAGCCACATGCTCTGTTAAGCAATCATTTCGTTTGCCACTGCGCAAGATTTTGCTTTGTTTTCCCTTGTGTATCGGAACAAAAATCTTTAGGGTGAAGGATTTAAGGAAAGCTATAAGAGGGAGATGTTTTACAATTTTTTCCCTTTGTCAGTACCTTAAGACTTAAAAAAATCATTTTATTGGGGGCTCTTACAGCTCTTATAACAATCCATACATCCATTGTGCAAGTACATTTGTACATATGTTGCTATTCACATTTTCAAAGCATTCTTTCTACTCGAGCTCTTGGTCTCAGCTCATTATTTTCCCTCGCCCCAGCCTCCCTCATGAACCCTTGATAATTTATAAAATATTATTCTTTTCATATACTACACCGGACGCTTTCTCCCTTCACCCATGTTTCTGTTGGTCATTTTTATATGTTGATCATTGTGATCAGTTACCCCTTTCTCCCCCACCTTCCCTTACCCTCATTTGTGCTACACTATACCTTGGCTGGTTTCTCTTCCTTGTGACCTTTCTGTGAGGGGATGTCCCTCAGATGGGCTTTAGGTCTCCAGTCCACCCCTGTCCACCTCATTTGACCTTAAAACTTTTTAAAGGTCTTCCAATTCTTCCATCTTTTGATATAAAAAGATGTTAATGAGCTATAATACTTTTCAAAGGCTAATGTGCTTTCTTCCAAGTGAGTAGGGAAATCAGTAATGTTTTTAGGTCTGTGGTAATTTTAAAAAACCAGGCATATTTATAGCAACTAGTTTATGCTTCAGATAGTCCAGTGATGAATATCATCAGTATGAATCTAATTCAGTTAATCTCATTACCAGCCTTCCCTGTCATCATTCCACAACTCCCATCACATCCTTTTATTCAGGAAAAAAAACACACCCAAAATGTTATTGAAGAATATCTAATTCATTTTTCCTCAAAATTCATGGGTTTAGCATTCTGGAATAAATATAAACAGAAATGAAGAATAACTGGATCTTACACTGTATTGTGAAATACACAAGAACATGGTCTAAATCTTTTTTCATTTACGACTAAATATCTCTGTCGCCTACAGTATGTGACATCGATTTAGATTTTAAGTAAATTGTTGAACCAGCCATAATGATTCTAAAAATAAACATTTTGTATTATACTTGAGTAAACATAGCCCTGAAAAGTTTATATCATTTTCCTAAAAAAACAAAAACAAACAAACAAAAAAACTTTGTTGATAAGCACTGACTTTAAAAAAAATCATATTATTAGGGGCTCATACAACTCTTATCACAATCCATACATTCATCCATTGTGTCAAGCACATTTGTATATTTGTTGCCATCATCATTCTAAAACATTTGCTTTCTACTTGAGCCCTTGATATCAGTTCCTCATTTCTTCCCCTCCTTCCGCTCCTCCCTCCCTCATGAACCATTGATGATTTATAAATCATTATTATTTTCCATGTTTACACTGTCTGACGTCTCACAGCACCCACTTTTCTATTGTAACCCAGAGAGTGGATTACATGTAGAAAGGTTCCCCCTTTCTACCCCACCTTCCCTTCACCCTCCCAGTATTGACAGTTTCACCACTGGTCCTGAAGGGTTCATCTATCCTGGATTCTCTATGTTTCCACTTTCTATCTATACCAGTGTACATCCTCTGGTATAGCCAGATTTGTGAGGTAGAATTGGAACTAGTGGAAAGTTTTAGTTTAATCGTTGCTACCCTGCACCCTGACAAGCTCGTCTCCTCCCCATAACCCTTCTGTAAGGGATTGTCCAGTTAAGCATTAACATTTATGGAATGCTTACTATGTTAGACATTTGTCTTAAATGCTTTCAGGGCTATCTCTTACTTAACACTTACCCTAATTTTATGTACAAATTATTGACTTCAATTATTGACTTCAATTATTGACTTATGTACAAATTATTGAATTCAAATTATTGAATTCAAGTCAGAACAGCTGTTTTAGTCTGGGTAAACTAGAGAAACAAATTTCATAGACACGCATATGCATATAAGGAAAAGGTTTATATACAAGAGGAATGGGGTTGAGAAAGCATCCCAACCCAGTCCAGTTCAAAGTCATAAGTCCGATATTAGCCCATATGACCAATATCAGTCTATAAAGTCTCCTTCTGACTCACAAAGTCACATGCCAGTGGATGCAGGGTCCCAGCGCTGGCAGGGGTCTCCCCATGGCTCCTTGCTTCCATGGCTCATCAGCAGCATCTAGTCGTGGTAGAAGCAACTCATCGCTGGCAGGGGTCCCCACCTGGCCTCTCCACCTTCAGAGGTCTGGTTCCATCTGAGTAAGGCCGTGTGGCCTCTCCTCCGGCTTCTCAGATGCTGCCATCTTGTCTTGTCCGTAGTTCATCGTCTATGAGACTAACTCCCAACAACTGGGGAGATAGTGTCTCATCTCCACGAGGGAAATATTGCGAGATTTCCCAGAAGTCTCAGGAGAAAGCCATGCCCACACAGAGGCCTCTTTGGCTACTCAATGCCTATCTCCAGATTAACAGGCTAGACTCTACCCCTACATCTCAATCATGAAATTAACATAGGCACATGACTGCCACAACAGCAAATTAATACTCTTCTAATATGAGTTTTACCGGTGATTCAATTTGTGTGTGCATGTTTTATTTATTTATTTTAAATGGTTTTATTTGGACATAATCCATGTATCATACAACTCAGTAGTTCAATCTATCAAGAAGAGGTGAGCTATCATTACCACAATCAATTTTAGGACACATCCTCCTTTCTTCTACTCCTTGTTATTAACTCTCCCTTTCTATCTGCCTTGCCATACCTCCCCGCAGGCATTAGCCCAGTTTCTCACTCCATTGAGTCACTCATCCTGGATGTCATATAGCAAAAACACAAACAGAAAAGCTAATCACACTGACAACATAGTTATCCTCAGTCTAAAAGAAAGCAGAAAGTATTAAAAACTAGAACAACTTTAAAATGGGTCAAAAAGGAGATCAAATGATGAAGTGTTAAAGTTAAACCTACTATATCTGCCATAATCCACTTTCAAGGCACTGGCATGATAGCAAGGCTACTTAAATCCCTGGTCTTTGTTTAGAGGGAATTTACTGGAGGTTTAAACTATGATTATTTCCCTTCACTTTTTTTTTATTGAGAAAATATTTAAATGAGTCAAAGAGGGCTAAAATAAGATGTTATATTTACCTTAACTATACAAAGATTCAAATTTTAAGATAACATTAAACCATTGTAATTTAGGTGAATACAGGGGAGCTTTAAAACGTTTGTAGAAAAATGGAATTAGGGGCCGAGCCCCGGTGGCGTAGTGGTTGTGTGCAGAACTGCGGCCCACTGGGACGGAGGTTCAATTCCAGCAGTGGGGCTGGGCCTCCTACTCCCACCGGAGAGTAGTGATGCCCCACCCCCCAAAAAAGAAAAATGGAATTAGAGGATTATGGACTATTTCCACAGACTTTTTGAAGTCCCCTCATATTTCCTGAAATTTTTTTTAGTAGGTTTTTTTTTTTAGGCATCACTGCCCTCTGGTGGTGGGAGTAGGAAGCCCAGCCTTTGCTCCTGTGGAGCCGCTGCTGGCATTGAACCTCCATCCCTGTTGGCCACAGGCCCGTACACAACCACTATGCCACCGGGGCTCAGTCCTCTTGAAATTTTAGTGTCAGATATTTTGCACATCTTTTATGTGCTATAAATATATGTGTGCTTTATTAAAAGAATAATTATTTTTTATTTCACTCCCCTCAGCCCTGTAAACCTAACCAACTCCTTTTAAGACTACAGATTGCTATTCTTGAGGATACATGAGTGATTCCATAATATTACTTCTAATTCTATGGTAAACTTATGCAGCTTTTTCTAGGCTGCTTCATGTATAATTCATCTGTGTGTATTCTATTTCATTAAGCTTTCCAGACTTGTTTTGCACTCATTGGTGAAAAGGGCGTGACATGGGATGCTGTCAGTCTGCAGATAAACATGTACACAACACCAGTTTTACTTGCCGCCTTCTTGGGAGTTTTAAATATTATTTTGATCCTTGCTATATTAAGGTAATTTGACAGAAACAATAAAATGACTTTTGTAAATTGTGATGTTAAACTAGCATTATAATTGTTGCAAAATAATCATCCCTACGAAGTCCTTACTTGGTCTATATGGTTGTGCTCACATAAAAAATTTATATATGTGTTACTGGAAATTAAAATGATACTCAACTGGTAAATAAGAACAGCTGACTAAAGTTTGTTTATTGACGGTTTAGATTTGACTGGCTATTGGTTTTTACATAGGACTAAGGCACAAAAACAGCATTTTAAGTAGATCCATGTATTAGTATCAGCTGTAACTGAAGTAATTACATGTAATACACATATCCTATTTCAATAGAAAGAATTTTCTAAAACTACAGTAGTTTTGTGAGTTTGTGTTTTATGTAAATTTAAAAACATAGTAATGTTCAAAATGACTGGAAGTCACCTTACTAAGGTAGATCATGTGTGCTTTTAGAGGAATTGAATATTTAAAAAATTATATAGCAATATGGTAGGAATATAACTTCTGTCTTTTTATTGAATATATGTGTGTGTATATGTATATATATATAGTGGCATCACTGTCCTGGTGGGAGTAGGAAGCCCAGCCTTGCTCCTGCTTGCTCCAGCCTTGCTCCTCCTCCTTGCTGCTGCTGGATTTGAACCATCAACCCTGTGGGCCGCAGTCCTACACACAACCACTACACCACCAGGGCTCAGCCTGTTGATTATATTTTTAACAATTTTATTACTGGGAAGCCACTAAAAGAAACTAATTCAGAATATGAGACAATAGAGTGCCAGTAATACATTTAGGTCCTTTATTATACTATGCACTCCTATGTATAATAGTTATAGACCAGAGGATGTATAAAATAGCCCATGTTAATCGATATGTATTATGAGATAAAAATGCTGTTGTACTGAAAACACTAAGTAATGAGAAAGTAGTGAGGTTAATCCACCAATGTCATGTTTCTCTTTTGAAGAGAACATCGTGTGGATGACTCAGGACGACCGTGTACAAACATCCGCTTCGATGAAGGTACCAGTGATCTGTGTGACCAACTTACATTGTTCAAGTGTTTCTCATGAATCTGTCTTGTTTACTTGGGTTTTGCCCCTGAAGACAGTACAACAGGTGACTGGGAAGGATTTTCAAAGAGGAAAGTTACCTAAGTTGATTTTTTATTTTTCTTTATTATATTGTATTCTTACCTAAATTGATTTTTTGTTTTTATTTTATTGATATATATTTTTTAAGAGGCATTACCTACTTTAGTTATTTAATGATTGCAACCAGCAAAGTTAAAAACATTGTTAAAAAATCATCTCCTGCTTTCAATGAGCCAATATTTTGAACCTAGGATCTTGGAATTTCAGTAACTTTGCAACTACATGTGTTTTCTTTGCTTCCTTGATCATGGAAAAAGGTCATTCTATTCTTTTGATACATATTATAAATGTACCTTTTAATCATCTAGGGTTTTCTCTGACCTATAAAAACTTATTGGTACTCAATTTGGGTGATAGGATATTTTACCGAAAAAAAGGGATTGTTTTATTATTAAGTATACTCCTCTTGGGGCTGAGTCCCGGTGGCGTAGTGGTTGTGCGCGGGACTGCGGCCCACTGGGACGGAGGTTCAATTCCAGCAGTGGGGCTGGGCCTCCTAGTCCCACCACCGGAGAGCAGTGATGCCCCCCCCCCCCCCCCCCCCCGCCCAAAAAAAGTATACTCCTCTTGGAGAGGAGCCCCTGTACAAGATATTGTAACTCAGGCTGTACACTAACAGAGATTATTGAGTTGTAGAAAAGCCACCAGCTTATTTCATCAAACACTTCCATAGGCCACCTGTGACCGCTAAGACTCGTCATTGTCAGCTTGTTAGATGAGATTTAGATGAGGAACAGTGTTTGCAACAAACCTCACATAGATAGAACTATTTCAAATGACAGTTATGTGGACTATATAATCCAAGGACAAAAAAAGGAATTTAAAACTGATTTTAGTAATTTATTCTTAATAATAATAGTATGAATATTGTTATTTTTAAAGTAATACTGTATATTACAGAGTAAAATAATGATAAAAATGTTAAGGACTAGGACATTTAGAGTGATAGAGAATCAAATATAAAATAAAAAGTTGAATTCAAATTCTATGATGTTAAGTTTGAAAAGCAAATGCTAGTACAAATTTATGATTGACACTCCTTAAAATACATAAAACTTTTTATTGTGAATTGGATGAAAGTTAACAGAAAGATGGATTTTTCCATTCCATAGTTTACACAATTTTTTTTAATGTTATTGGTTGCAATTCCCACATTGGACCATCCCTTATACACCCCTTCTGGACTTTGTCTTTGAGCAGAAGCTGCCCTTTTGATCTCAATTGCCTATTTGAGATGTATGTATACCTTCCCAGTGTTCCTGTCCCCTTATAGACCTATATTGTCTGGATAAAGATTGAACCATGGGAGTAATTTCATTCATAGAATTGAAAGGTGACTAATGCCCTGGTCTCAGGGAATTCCACCAATTTCTATCCTGGTAAGCCTGGTCTTTTATGATGTTGAGTTCCACATTTTTTTCTCCCACTATTCAGGACCCTCTAATGGGATCCTTGGTATTAGTAGCTCTGCGCCCTCTAATTACTCTGGCCTCAGGTTTGCAGGAATTGAGTTCTGATGGACTGATTGTTTCTATGCATTTTCAGTTTTCTTCACTCTTGTTTTCTTTGAGAGACAAGTTGCACCTTAGAGTTGTTGTTTTTCTTTCATTGATTTTATTGGGGCCTCTTACAGCTCTTATAACATTCAATACAATACATCATTTGTATCAAGCATATTTGTACACATGTTGCCTTATTCATTTCTAAATATTTTCTACTTAAGCACTTGGTATAAGCTCCTCTTTCTCCCTCTCCCCCCCCCTTTTTAAATTTTTTTAGGCATCACTGCCCTCTGGTGGTGGGAGTAGGAGGCCCATCCTTTGCTCCTGTGGAGCTGGAATTGAACCTCCATCCCAGTGGGCCACAGTCCCATGCACAACCACTACACCACCGGGGCTCAGCCTTCCTCTCCCCTTTTTTATGAACCATTTTATTGGGGAACACCTTCGAGTTTTTAAGATTCCAGTTGCAACTCGCCAAAGTAGCATGTTAACTATTGTCTTTGTAGACTGTTAGCCTATTGACTCTGGTGTCCCTGGCGGCCATAGTCCTGAGGCTCCACACCCAGTGACTCATTCCCTCGGGTGTATGATTATGTCTTTCCCTACTGTATGCTCCACCTCATTCATGAATATATTTGATTCAAAAATAAAGACCCAGGTACAAATAACCTCTGTGAAACATATATATTTATAGTTATACTTCCTTTTACACCCACTTATCCTGCTTGTCTATTCATGCATCAACTCGTAGATCACCATTATTACAGGATTGTGTATGTAACAGTATTTACCTTTGATGCTTTCATTCTTATATTTTTCTCTCTTGATTTTTTTTTTTTTACTGAAATTGAAAAATTTTACATAATTTTTTTTTTGGTTTTTTGGGCATCACTGAAAAATTTTAAAGTACTGAAAACTAGTAACTAAGACTATTACCCACATGCAGACTGTCATTATGGAACACTATTTCCGACTGGAAGAAGTTCAAAGCATCTTGAAGAAATAACTTTTTCAGATCTGAGGTAGCAACAAAAAAAATCGTTTCAGATCTGAGGTAGCAACAAAAAAAATCGTTAGTACATCGTGTTGCTAAGAAAAAAATGGAGTTGTTAAAAGGAAACAAGCCTGATAGAAAGGGCTTCCATTGACTAAAGATGGGACAATTTGAGTTAAGTGATCACAACTAAGGAAAGCATTTTAAATTTCTCTTTAAGTTAGAAACAATACTTCTTTTTTTTGGGGGGGGGCATCACTGCCCTCTGGTGGGAATAGGAGGTCCAACCTTGCTCCTGGAGAGCTGCTGTTGGATTTGAACTGCCAACCCAGTGAGCCGCAGTCCTACACACAACCCCTACGCCACCAGGGCCCGAAACAATACTGAGAGAGAGAGAGAGAGAGAGAGAGAGAGAGAGAGAGAGAGAGAGAGAGAGAGAACGAACTTTATAACGAACTTTATTGGAAACCTTTGGAGGTTTCTAGGCCACACATTGTTCCAAAATTCAACTTAGATAAAGAGGAATTTTAAAGTATTTCTTTTTTCTTTCCTTATAATCTATGTCTATTTAATCAAATCATTGATGAGGGGCAGTTCTTTTTTTTGGGGGGGGGCATCACTGCCCTCAGGTGGTGGGAGTAGGAGGCCCAGCCTTTGCTCCGTGGAGCTGGAATCGAACCTCTATCCCAGTGAGCCGCAGTCCTGCGCACAGTCACTACGCCACTGGGGCTCAGCCCGGGAAGTTCTTTTTTATATAAGAACTCCAGCTTAAAAATGCAAAACAAATCTCAATTAAAATATCTTTAAATTTTTTTATCACTTTATTTTCTAATAAATTAATATATCTGGGCAGCTATCATCAACAGATGCAAAATGACTTTGTCAAAGAGAAACTGTAAAATGAAGATGCCCTTCTGACAAGGCCTAAAGTCACTGATGAGTCTTGTTTTGAATTTTGAGTTGTTATTAAAAACCTACACAGCAAAACATACATCACTGCTACCACCTCTGCATGTGCAGCTCCACCAGGACTTGTGTCTTGATATGTGCAACCACACTCTCCCATCTTTCCTAGTTCTCTCATTGAGCATAAGCTCTAAGGTTCCTGTCTCTTTTGAGTTGCTGTTCTCACTTTGATCCCATACAAATAGTTCTTAAAAGAACATCATGATCAAGGCAGATATTTTTTTCTTGGTAAACTAAACTGTTTGGTTTTAAGAAGATGTTAGAGGCTGAACCCTGGTGGCATAAGTGGTTGAGTGTGGGACTGCGGTCCACTGGCTTGGCGGTTCAAATCCAGCAACGGCTCTCAGGAGCAAGACTTGGTAGCTTCCACAACCACGAGAAGGCAGTGATGCCAAAAAAAAAAAAAAAAAAGATGTTAGGAGATATTTTAGAGTTTAAGGACTCTCAGAGCAATGTTACAGGGATTTATCCGGCCTCCATGGTTCCTGCCAGTTTGGAGTCCATGAGAATTTTAATTTTTATTCTGCATTTCCCTTCTTTTGATTGAAGATTCCTCAATCTTAACATCATTGAAAGTAAGCAAATCGGGCTGGGCCCGGTGGTGTAGTGGTTGTGCGCGGGACTGCGGCCCACTGGGATGGAATTTCAATTCCGGCTCCCAGGAGCAAAGACTGGGCCTCCTACTCCCACCACCTGAGGGCAGTGATGCCTAAAATAAAAAATAATTAAAAAAAAGAAAGTAAGCAAATCAGATATTATGAGTCTCCTTGAGGTTATGCAATACTCTTTGCTATATGAGAAATATTTGTGTCCCAAACACTAAACCCAAAACTTTAGATGTCATTTCCAGTGTTCAGTAAATATGGGGCCTATGGAAAGCCATTAGGTGGCGCCATGAAGAGCCAGGCTCCTCCAGAATGACTGCTCTGATTACTTTAAGGATGTGAAAAGAAGGGAGCTGTCTTAGGACCCTTAGAGACTTTGTGCGATCATAACATAAACTGAATGACTTTAAAGAAAATAAATTTATTTCCTTGTGGTTCTGGAAATTGAAATTCCAAGTCAGGGTCTTGACCATATTGAGTTTTCCTTGTTCATTGTCATTAGGTGCTATCAAGCCAACTCTGATTCATATTGACTATATGATCAACAGAACAAAACACCGTCTGATCTTGGCTATGCATTGAGCCCATGATTGCAATGCTGTGCCCATTGTCTTCCACTTTTTCACAGACTCTACCGAGCACGATAGCCTTTCTCATGGACTAGTCCCTTCTGATAACACAACTTTTACATGCCCTGGGAACCAAAAAAATGTATGCGATTCACTTTAGTATGATACAGCCTATTGTTGGGATCCAGGGCCATCCGAGGCCTGCTTGTATATCGTTTATAAAGCATCATGAGTGTAATTAGTGTAACTGAATTGTACACTTTAAATGGCTCAAATGGCAGATTTCATATTTGCTTTACCACAATTTTTTATATTTACCACAATTTTTAATAGTATATTTGCAAGTAAATTTTTATCTAGTCCTTCATTATTTTCAACACCCTCCCACCACACAGCATAACTAAACAAAATCATGTTAAATCTTGTGAATAAATTAAATACTAGCATGGTAAATGTATGTGAATGGATAGCTATATAAGGTGGCCTTAAAGAGGTCATGGAAGAAAGCCATTATCTTTTCATTTCATTGTTTTCCAGGAACTTTTTGAAGCTTCCTCATAGATAGCTTCACATTTTTCTCAAGTTGTATCAATAAAAGCTGACATTGAGAGTATTCAGTAAATAGTTCAAGATAGTAAGTCACTATACTTTATATAAAACCACCACCATACACTGGCTTATTTCTTTGTAACAGACTACATGACAACTTGAAAATTCTTTTTTTTTTTTTGGGGGGGGTGGGCGGAGTGCATCACTTCCCTGGTGGGAGTAGGAAGCCAACCTTGCTCTTGGAGAGCTGCTGCTGGATTTGAACCACCAACTCTGTGGGCGGCAGTCCTGAACACAACCACTATGCCACCGGGGCTCAGCCACAACTTGAGGATTCTTACTAACTAAAATGGCACTGAAATTCAAAGCATCAACATCAAAGTATGAATTGAAATGAATATTGAACTGATAATCCATTATAAATTAGCTGAGGTCTTCATGAAATTTTTATCAATGTAAGAAATAGGTAAGAAAAAAAATCTGCAACTGAAATTTTAAGCAAATACATTAGTTTATGAAGACTTTACAATAGAATTCTTAAAATAGGTTCTTATTTCAATGAGACATATCACAGAGAAGAAAAAAACCCAGAATGAATGCATGCTATAGTTAACAGTATTAAAATATACTTTCTGGAATGTAAGTTGCATTTATTTATTTTATTATTATTATTTTTGTGTGTGGCATCACTGCCCCGGTGGGACTAGGAAGCCCAGCCTTGCTCCTGGAGAGCTGCTGCTGGATTTGAACCGTCAATCCTGTGGGCTGCAGTCCCATTCACAACCACTACACCACCAGGGCTCAGCCTGTTGCATTTATTTTTTCATGCTATTTTAAAATTATTTTAATCATGATAAATTTCACTTTGAAACAGCTTTGAAGTCTAAAAGCTATTTAACATATTTACTCATAAATTTTTCTAGATGTAATTTTTATGTAAGTTTCATATGAAAAATTACATGTGTGGGTAATTTGTGTTTTCTTCTGTTTACTTATAGCAAGTACAGCTGAAGTTCATATTCCTCAAGGATACATTGACCAAGTCGCTGTTGTAGCCACTAATGTTCTCTTTTTTGTGGTGCTGTTTATTTTTGCCCTTTTTGAAACGTAAGTTTTATTCTGCCTTCATCTAAATCAAATTATATATTAAGCTATTTCTTAATATAGTATCATGAAGACAAGTAGATGTTACTCAAAACCATAGGAAGTAATATTCTTCATGATTTAAAAAGCACATACATTTTGTGGGGTTTAAATGGAACATAATTATTTCTGTAGGCCTAATCTTATTATCTTACTTCTTCATAAAGGAATCTATTTCACTAGTTTTTTTATTTTTTACTTAAGTTTTGTGATAAATATAATATTAAATTTTAATTAGTACTATCATTCTTACTAACTTCAGGTTAAATAATTCCCTGCTTTTATATGTAAAAATAAACTTAAAAAATTTTAAATTTATCGGTGGATTTTTATTTACTTCATTTTAAACATTTTATTAGGAACTCTTACAAATATTATTATATTCAAGAATAATTGTACAATTGCTGCCATCATTCTTTTTTCTTTGTATTTATTTGTTGCCATCATTCTTTTCAATGCATTTTCTTCTTGATCTCCTTGATATAAGCTCCCCTTTATCCCATTTTCTCCCCCACCCCCTCCCACTGAACCTTGTTATTTTTTTTTTCTGTGAATGTACTACCGCTAACCTCCTTCCTCCCTCCCCCAGTCTAGGGCAGTGGGCCTCCCCCCCCCCCCCCCCGACGGGATGAACGAACCTTGTTATTATTGTTTCTTTTGGGAGCCATAATTTCCCCGATCCCATTATCCAATCACCTAATATTCTGATGTTCGTAGTTCTGCCTCTCCCCCTTTCTTCCCTGTCTGTTTCTGCATCCTCAGAGAGCCATTACTCCCCATACTGTTTCTGAGGGGGTTATCTATCTTGACTTTCATGAATTGAAAGATCTTCATTGTACCAATGTACCTACACAGATCTAGCAAGATCAGTGAGATGAAACTAGGGCTATAATAGTGGGAGGAGGAAATTTTAAAGAGCTAGAGGATAGTTGGGTCTTTCTTTCTTTCTTTTTTCTTAATAATTTTGTTGGGGGTTCATATAATTCTCTTTTTGGGG